>CM059311.1:1777500-2000000 GCA_030340665.1 Neosalanx taihuensis
GCTGCAAACCCAACAGCCACGTGACAAGAAACATATTTATGTAGGATTGTCACGAACGCATGTCGCCGGTGCGCTTGATGTTGTTGTTTTTTTCCAAATGACATTGAATAAACGCAATATGGCAAAAGATAAACGGCGTCTTTTCCTTTTCCGAGGTCCATTGTCAGCTACATGGTTCATATCAAAGGGAGGGAGGGGTGTGTGTTGTGGGGCAGTGTTGGAGAGGGCACTGCAAGAAGATGAACCAAATATAGGATCCCTGTATGAATAGAATACGTGCCAAATCCGATTAGGTTTCCACAACGAAACACTTTGCTGCCATCTACAGTGGGTCCTCCAAAGTGTCAACATCTGATCATATATAAATAAAATGAAATACATGAAATAATGACCAATAATATTTGATAAAATTGACAAATACACCCCATGGACTTGAAATGTACCCCTAATTATTGAATCACTCATATATGAAATGACTGACCGATATGAGAGGTGGAAAATACAATTGAATGCTTACTTATTAGTAGAAAATCAGATGGAAACATGTTGTGTGTTCACTGTCAAAGGGAGAAGCACTGGGAAGTTGTATTTGAGGCGTAGGAAACTCTATGACCGAGAATTTAGGACGTATGATGGAGGCGATCTGCGTAAAGCGAATGGAGGCGTTATTTCAGATAACGTCGGTTTCAATGGGAGAGAGAACCTTTATTTGTCCTCTAGGGGGGAATTGCAGTTCACAACAGCAGCAGGGTAAAGTACAGCACACAGAGTTGCAGGGTAAATGGGTAATATAACAATAAGGGGGCACGATATAGTACAGTATACATAAAAACAAATATATATATATACAATTTGGGGTTCGCTTTTGTCGAACCTTCTCGAAGGTGCACTTCAAATAAAAACAGACAAAGTTCGTGTTGAGGATGTAAAACATCTGTTGCCTGGTCAGGTTTGCACACTACCTGTCTTATCATCGGAATCATTCTTAACTGTTTTATCATTTTACTGTGGCGTTTTAATATTGTTTTCCCCTATGTTTTTTGTACCTGCTTTTATTGTAAAGTGTATTGAGACCATGTACCATGGTGATTTTGCACTTTAAAATATAAATTGATTGATTGATTGTAACTTGTTCGGCAGAATGCTCTTATGGCTCTTCCCTTTGGCACTTATTGGTTTCTCTCACCATGTATGTTTGATAATCTATAATCATGCTATGTTTGGGAACTATCACGCTGTCATGATCAGTGATCGATACTCTTTTATAAAGCTCTCTCTTGGAAGTAGCTTTGGGTAAAAGCGTCTGCTAAATGAATACATGTACATGTCGTATTTATCGTGTGTTTTTAGTATATGTTTAATTTTATTTATTTCAGTACAGTGTAATGTCTCCGGTATATTTATTCTAGTTATTTTAACACTTATTGGTTATTTTAGCACTAGGTTTTTACGTTTTGCACTGACTAGAAGCACTTTCAATTTCGTTGTACCTTGTGACAATGACAAATAAAGATTTATCTATCTAATCTATCTATCTATGATTGTAAATTAATACTTGTAAATGAAACGCAACCGCGCAACTATTAAAGTCGCACACAAGTCGCTTATTCATCTTCCTGAGGGCTGAAGAAAAATTCATAGAAAAGCCGCATCTCTGTATTAGCCGCGCGGTTCAAAACCTGGGGGAAAAAAGTAGCGGCTGGACATTACGGTAAAGAATATAGTGAGTTAGAGTGCCATTAGAATCTCGTGTTTGTGACGTAACAATTCCAAAGTAAAACTTGTGTTAGACAAGTATATATTCATTTACCATTCAAATACAGTACACAACTGAAACAGTCTCTCATCTTGAAAGTGCTCTCTTACGAATAGACAACCATCTTGCTTCAACTGACTCAATACTGACTCACTCAGCAGGTAATATTTGCTTGTCATGAATTCTGTGATCAAATTGTCAGACCCATGAATTGGTACCATGTGTCATGGGTGCTCTGTTGGTCAACCAAGTCCATCTGTTGACTTGAAAAGTCTGATATCTATGTGAGTAACCTTCAACAGCAGTGATCGTTTCCCACTGTTGACAGATCTTCTGACCTGCAGTCAATGGGGTGCCAGTATTCCCTCCTCTCCGTCTGCGATGCAGCGGTGGGCAGCAGCTGCTACAGCTGGATCGATACCCCCTTGCCCAGTGACCCAACCAGGGAGAAGTTTGGGGCAGGTAGCTGCCTCGAACCTCCTCCTGGGGCCACTGTGTACAGCGAGACACCCCACTCTGACAAACCCAAGAAGCAAGGTGAAGGCCTGTGGATTACTCTGACTAGACATGTTTTGACCATGAAATAACTGTGTTGTTCCTTACAGCGTCTATGTAGTGTGACTCTTCCTATCATGTAGCCCTTTTGTGTTAAAGCACTTAGGACTGTCATTCATCACTTAACATCACTTGCAGAGGTGACCTGAATCAAGCTTTTCTACAAAGTTCTCTGAACAACTTTGGCTAAAAGCTTTGACACACCAGGCGCAATTCATCTATCCAGGAATAGGGGAAAACGAATGCTTGAAAGAAGGAATGAAAGGGGACTTGTCCTAATGGTTGCTGTGTTTCTCCTTGTCGTGTGCAGTGACCAGGGAAGATGGGATTCCCTTGCCCCAGACCGTGCTGTTCCCCCCTGAGAACCTCATCATCAGGTGGAACAAGGTCCACACCATCGGGGCAGGCCTGGCGAATCTCGGAAACACCTGTTTCCTGAACGCGGTCGTCCAGTGCCTGACATACACGGCCCCGCTCACGAACTACCTGCTCACTAAGAAGCACTCAGCGACATGTGAGTGAGCCTCACACTGTGTTTGATCGCAGCACTGTATTGGAATTGAAACTGTTTGGGTGGAGGAGTCACTTGTTGATCCGACGGTCGCAGATGTTTATATTTACAAATCTGTGTTTGGATCTGTTGTTATTGTCTCTTGCGGTTCATGCTGTTTTATTTGAACGAACCGCTTAGGTTGACGTGCAGTGGAGAGCCCTAACTTACCTCCTCTTTTGTGTGTGTGTGTGTGTTTGTGTAGGTAACAAACCAGGGTTTTGTATGATGTGCGCCATGGAGAAACATGTCATCGAGTCTTTTTCCAGCACGGGCACCATCATCAAGCCCATTGGAATCAGCAGAAACCTCAAACGTGAGTGGCGCCCCCTTTGAAAGGGCATCTGGTAAAAAGCTATCCCTTACAATTATGATAGGTGGCGCTGTCCAGCCTCCCAACTTCACATGGAGGGAGAACTTGGAGGGAAAGTTTCCACCGTTCTTTGTTTCCAAAGGAAGCAGATAGTTTACATTCAGCAATACATACCATACTGGCAAATTATCAACCCAATCAAAACTCCCATGTCAGTTATTGTTTGGGCAGGTCTTTGCCTCAGTGTAGCCTCTAAAACCTCTAACCCCATCCTCTAAAAGGAACTGGTTTACTCATCGCTTCTCTCCTCTCTAACAGGGATTGCCGGACACTTCCGCCCTGGGTGCCAGGAAGACGCACATGAGTTTCTGCGCTACGCCGTTGAGGTGATGCAGCAATCCTGCCTACCTGGGACCAGGTAGGTGCCTCTCTAGTCTGGAGCAGCCTTAACACGCACAGCTGCGGTCATACAATCACATGCGTGTCAACCTGCGGCGTAGCAACAGACACGCAAGACACCATGTGACTTTTCAGATGATCTCTATGAACAGCCATTGCAAAAGTCTTAGAGTAGATTCCTCAGCATCTGGTCATTGTTTGATGTGTAACTCTTGAAAACATCTTCTCCCACTTCCAGCCTTGACAGGCCGACGCAGGCGACTAGTTTTATACACCAGGTGTTTGGGGGATACCTGCGGTCGAGAGGTTAGTTTTGAGTTCTTTAGGCATTTCACCGTTTCTTTTGGTTAATACCATTATTTGACCGAGCAAAACTAAACAGCAAGCTAACTATTAGCTCTCATCCGTTCACAGTGGAATGTACCAACTGCAAAGCGGTGTCAGACACATTTGACCCCTACCTAGACGTGTCCCTGGAGGTCAAGGTCAGAGTCTAGCCCCTGGAACATCAAGTTTGGTATAGAGGAGTGTGTCAGTGTGTGAGCATTTCTCCTGTGTGTGTGTGTGTGTCTGCAGACTGCTCCCAGCATCACCAAGGCTCTGGAACAGTTTGTCACACCGGAGCAACTGGATGGGGAGAATGCCTACAAATGCACCAAGTGAGTTTGTTCAAGCCTCACTTTTTTAAGATGTTTGTCCCGAGTCTCTTAGTGGTAAACGGTTACCCTCAACCCACTGTTGTGAGTGTTTCACTGAGCCCAGAGTGTGTGTGTGTGTGTGTGTGTGTGTCTGGCGGTCTGGCAGGTGCAATAAGATGGTTTCCGCCTCCAAGAGGTTCACCATCCACCGGAGCTCCAACATCCTCACCATCTCACTGAAGCGGTTCTGCATTTTCACTGGGGACAAGATCACCAAGGTAACCGACTAAGCTCTCCTGCTCTCCGCCCAGCAGTGTGTGTGGGCGTCATGCTCAGGTGTGCGTGCGTGTCTGTTTCATGCGGTAACATCCCCCCCCTCCCCCCCGACAGGCCGTGCAGTACCCAGAGCACCTGGACCTGCGCCCCTTCATGTCCCAGAGTCACGAGGAGCCCGAGCGTTACGCCCTCTACGCCGTCCTGGTCCACTCAGGCTCCAGCTGCGACGCCGGCCACTATTACTGCTACATCAAGGTGACGCACACACACACTCTCTCAGAACTGAACTGACACAGCAGTATTCATGTCAGAGGTGTGTGTGTGTGTAACACAGTTCTTCCTGCCCCTCTCTCAGGCCAGTAACAGTCTGTGGTACAAAATGAACGACTCCAAGGTGGCTGTGTGTGACATCCGCACAGTGCTGAAGCAGCAAGCATACGTCCTGTTCTATATCAGGTGTGTCACTGCTCTGCTGGTCAGAGGTCTGCTTGGTGGCAGCATGAACCCGTGTTCCTGTGTCCTGACCACGTGGCGTCTTCCTCAGATCCCCCGAGCTGATGAACGGAGAAGGAGACGGCCAGCGCCTCATCGACACCCTGCGACACACTCAAGCCTCCACTGGCTTCATCGAGCCACGGCTGCCCCAAGAGGATGGGGACCGAGACTGGGGCTGAGACCTGGACAGAGACAGGGGCCAGGGCCGGGGCAGAGGCCGAGACCAAGACCGAGGCCGAAACCTGGACTGGGACCTGGGGCAGAGACCGAGGCCCGAGACCAAGACCGAGGCCGAGACCTGGACCAGAACAGGGACCGAGACCGGGGCCGAGACCAAGACCGAGGCCGAGACCTGGACTGGGACCTGGGGCAGAGACATACACCAGTACCAGCTCCAGGGCCGAGACCAGGGCCGAGTTCCAGACAGACACCGGGGCCGAGACAGAGCCTGCTACCGGGCGGAACACAGGTCAACGAGGGAACGGTCACGCAGCCAGAACCAACCAGAACAGGCATGCTGAGCCGCAGAGGGAGTGAACAACATACCACCCTTAGGAAGGGATCAACCAATCAACAACAACAAAAGAATAACCAATTATAGAGTTGAACCTTCAGTACGAACTGGCATCGCAATTTTTTTACACACACGCACACACACACACACACAGGTACAACAAGCACATATCAATATAATGTCTATAATTTTTTTTTTCATCACAGTCCTTTTAAGTGGCTAATAATCAGACCAGCTGATTTGTGCATTTGAGGCGTCTTCCATGATTGGCTAAAGCCAGCAAAGGTCATGTTCTCATAGCAGAGATATGAGAACTCTGCACAGCATTGCTTCTGACTAGACCTTACATACACTGACGGGGAGGAGATGGGGTGGGGGGGGTTAAAAGATCATGGACAAATCCTCTGCTGCCACTGAGACGTGTGCCTGATTGGACCAGGATGATCTGGATGAGCTGCATCCTGGATGCTGTTGCATTTGGCCACTAGAGGGCAGCGCTCTGCTAATACTGGGCACAGCCTGATATCAACAAGTATCAAGTCATCATACTTCATCCTTGACTGTGGGTGGACTGCGACCTAAAAGCAGACGCACCTCTTGGTCCTTCTGTCCCTGGGCCATAGATGATGATGAAGATGCCCCAGACTGGATAGGTGTCACATAAGATGTTCCTGTCATGCTGCCCATGTTTACTGCACATCTGGTCTCCCCCATGAGCGATGTAGTGACCGCATCCCTTCCTAGGTCCTCCTGGAGGGAAACAACCTTTGCTGGTGTCAACGCTGCGGCTGGACAGGTTTGGGGATGGGGGTGGGGCGAGGCGAGGCGAGGTGGGGTGGGTGTGGGGCTGGTTTGCAGCGGTCAATGAGAGGGATCACTCAAAAAACTGGGAGGAAAGTGTGTGTGTGTGTGTGGGTTTTCTCTATCCTGTGTTTATCCACAGGAAGCTCGCTGAAGCTCCAGGGAGGACATATCACCACGGCCCACAGAGTTATCTGACATGCTGGGTGAGAAAGAGAGGCTTTCTGACATGCGTGGGAGTTTTCCACTCTTCTCTCTCCTCAGGCGTGGGCGCCGATATCCTGTACGCCATGAGGTGGCCCTGAGATGTATTAGTGACAAAATGGTCACATTAATGAATTACCGGTAATTAAGTTAAGGATATGGTAAATCAATTTATTGTTTGAGGAAAGCTAAGAATTTAAAAACATGCTTGTGTGCTATATATCTTGATCAACCTTCCTAATGTTCTCTGCCACAGGTGTGGTGGGTGGAGGAGACTGGTGAAAGGGCGGAGTTATCTCCTTCCTGGTTTGAAAGTTCCATGGAGGTAAGAGCTTCATCCAATGAGAGGGAAGGGGAGACCTCTTTAGCCAATAGGTTATTCTTGCCTAAGCCTGTTGGTAGGGTGGGCAAATTGGGGGCTGGGTTGGGGGTGTGTACTCGTATTCTTTACTGTCCAGCTGTGAAGAAAAATAAAGAAATTGTTGGTACTTTTTCAAACAGGAGTAGTGGATTATTGTCAATGATGCATTGTTTGTAAAAACTCAAGCAGAATTGAAACAACATGTTTCAGTAAGGGGGGCAGGACCTGGAGTGGATAGGTTCTGTCAGAGTCAAACACACTCAGATCCCCATATGCCAGGAAAGGAACGATGATCCGATTCTGGGCCCTCCAGCTGGTTGAAATCAACATCTGAGATGCACACACAATGATTAGGTCTCAGAATATGGCACAGTTACACAACATGTAAACAAGGACAAACACAACTGCCCCACACACACCCTTTCTGGAGAAACATTTTGAAAACACACCACCCTAACTGTCCCTGTAGTTTCATGACATTTCACTAAGTTCAAAATGTATAATAGTTTCTACTGAGCGGTTTGGGGAAAACACTGTGAGCGTTTCCTAACTTCGATTGAATGCTCCGGTTCTTTGTTTTTACACCTCTTACCTCTAGGTGGCAGTAAAATATAAAGAGATCAACCACGTCTAGGAGACGACCAGGAAAAGAGGCAATTGATTATTAAGCAATACTATAGTTTTATATAATTCAATGGAATAACAAGTCATCGTTAAAACAATCCAACAATAGGCTATATTTTGATTGTCTGACCAATACATTGTGTCCATCACATGAATTATTCTCCTGTAACAAGTTCGTTAAAATGCGACAAAATTTTCCTCTAATAAGTAAATCGGTGTAAAACAAGCTCGTTGTGACCACAAAAACATTATGAATAAGCTATTGTTCATTAGTCAATTATTTGGATGTAACCACTCTGTTTCCGTGCAAATAAATAACTAACCCCTCAAAATGTCTTGTCACCATTGTGGAAGCCAAGAGTAAACATACTGCAGACTAGCTTCCTGTCAAGGTACAGAATAATGCACATCTCTCTGTTTCAAACGCTGACGAGGAGACTAGCATAGGCCCCACTGTCTCCTTTTTCATTGGCCGGGGATAACTTGCAAGTGCATCAGTCTCCCAGGACTTACATTCTATGAGAATGCCATTTGGGGAGCAATCCTGCCTCCCTATTTAACTCCATGTATGTGCTTGTCATGAAGCCCCCTCGTAAGTTGTCCTGCCAAGAAATCTTCTGACCTCTCAGGCTTTTTATTACCCAGGAACCCCGGAGGACGAGGTTCGAGCCAACTGGCCTGGCTCCAGTATTATCCCTCACACTCCTCCTAACCAGGCCCTGGTCCACAGATCAGAACTCCAGTCCTTGAGGGCCACTGTCCTGACAGTTATAGATGTTTCCCTGCTCCAGTACACAGCTTGATAACAACCCTTCATTAGAATCAGGTGTGCTGGAGCAGGGGAACATCTATAACCTTCAGGACAGTGGCCCTCAAGGAGTTTGACACCCCTGCCCTGGTCAATCCAGACACAATATAAAACATTGTAGGTTATACAGCGGAGCAGAAACCGACCCAACTTGTAACAGGAACTGCATTCGGATACAGAAGAATGTGTCCTCTGTCATCAACGCTGAACATCCAGGTTTCTCATGTTGGACATGAATGATGTGACAGTGAGGCGTGGTAAATAATGACTGAACTAGAGGGCGTGCATTATTCATCAGGTGGAAACTGCAGAGACAGGCTGGATGGTTCCCTGTGACAGCTATTTATAGAGCTCTTCAACCTGCTAGTAAAACACAGCATTGTGGGCATTCGACAATTGGACTGTAAGCTTCCAGACTAGAACTGGACAGACTTATTGAAATCGTGGCTGTCTGATTGCAAGTGAGCAGGTCTGTTTAGTGAGTTAGAGACTGACAGCAGGAGACTAAACTGATAGATTTAACACATCTCTTCTTAAAACCCTAAGTTCCATGAACGTTGGGTAGAAAATCCCTGCTTTTGGAGGCTAGAGTGAGTCCTTTAAAGGGAGTGTGCTGTAGTTTGCAGGTACACAGAAAACCTGACACCTTGAGCCACATGAAAACAACATTTAAATAGACCTGGTTCGATCCATGAACCATACATGGAGCCACCTTGATGCATTTCAGGGTCATCCTCTCTTTTTTTCCAGCCATGAAAGGCTGCTGGTGGCGTGTCCTCTGTACGTTGTACGCGGATGACAAGGCCAGCAGGGGGCGACGTGTTCAGACTCCAGCGCGGTCTGAAAGCGACGAGCACAACGCCTGAAAGCAAGAAGAGCAAACCGATGCAAAGAAGCTGCACCGTGATCAATTTACTCCCAGTTTCCTGCACCAAACAGGCTTCCTGCAGCCACAGTTCCAGGTTCCTTACCTGGAGGAACTAGAGGGAGAAAGAGAGAGGGAGACACCGGAAGAGAGAACCAATCCAGAACATATGCATTATTCAACAGCCTTTATTATATCTGCTGAATCATGGGTTGTGCAGATACACTGGTGGGGGTGGGTGGGGAGGGGGGTGAAGATCATTCATCACATACACACTAGGCTATAGGACCACATTGTGGCTGCTTGCTGGAAATCCTCGTGTGAGATTGGGGGTTGTGTGTGTGTGTATGTGTGTGTGAGACCGATAAGGTGCGTCCTTGACTCACCCCTGCCTCAGCTGGGCACAGGGACTCACAGGAGCCAGAATGCAGGGATGTGTGACTGTGTGTGTGCCTGTGTGTGTGCCTGTGTGTGTGCCTGTGTGTGTGCCTGTGTGTGTGACTGTGTGTGTGCCTGTGTGTGTGCCTGTGTGTGTGCCTGTGTGTGTGCCTGTGTGTGTGCCTGTGTGTGTGCCTGTGTGTGTGCCTGTGTGTGTGCCTGTGTGTGTGCCTGTGTGTGTGTCTGTGCACTCACGCTACGTGTCCCCAGTGACTCTGGATCAATGTTTCCTTGTGTCGCTGGTAAAATCGCCCATTCAGCATTCGCGCAGCCCTTCACCTGCCCTGGGGAGGGAGGAGGAGGGTTGGGGAGGGAGGTGGGAAGGGGGGGGGGGGGGGGGGGGTCCGGCAGGGAGGGCTCACACTTGATGGAAACGAAATGAAATATTACAGTGAAGGTTTGGTTATGTTCACCTGAAGGGGGAGGAATCAATGTGGAGAGGAAAGGTCACGTGTTAGGGAACCATTAGGACATCCTGGTTCCTGGTACCTGTTGGGCAGCTGCAGTAATAGAGAATGAACTGTGTGACTGGTCTAAGACTGTCTGGCATCTACTAACACATTCAAGAAGAAAAGGAGAGAGAGAGAAAGAGAGAAAGTGACAGAAAGAGACAGACAGACAGACAGACAGACAGACAGACTGACAGAGAAATTTGCTGATGCATTGCAGATAAACTGCAGCCTCTATCGTAGACGCCCTCCTCCTTCATTTCTCATGAACGCTGGTTATGACATCACTCCCGCCTCCTCCCCATCACCCCTGCAGCTCGGCTCCCCCATCACTCCATCCCCACACGCCCTCCTCCTCCCTGCGGCCCTGTTCTCCACGGCAACAGACCTTCCCCTCCCATGTGCACATGACCGGCCACACCCAGGCAGTCCCATGGGACCACCAGCTGACTCAGTAACCCTCAGCGATCACGGCTGAATACTTACTACAAAGATTTACACTGCATCGATGAATCCATCACATTACTGTTCCTTGTGGTACATAAAACCAGCCGATTTACCTTCCACTGACGTCAATACTGACATGTACGATACATCAGTATATTGGAGAGAAAGAGAGGGAGAGAAAGAGAGGGAGACAAAGAGAGAGAAAGAGAGAGACAGTTATTTTAAGCAAAAAATTTTGTACAGTCTGTCTGGTCACTGTCTGGTCACCTTCATAGTCAGACAGTGTCTGTCCTCGACCTTGGAGTTATTTCAATGCTCACTTCAACTAAATAATCCCCATATGACAGTATTGAAGCCAGCGGTTCTCCTCCCTGGAAACCCGATTGATTATGTCTGTGGCAGTCTGGGCCCAGCTGGGTGTTTGAGGGTAGCTTGGCTCGGGTCCATGACGAGGATCGTTACCTCGGCGTCCTCATCTGACCACACCCCCCCCCCCCCCAACCCCCCTCCGCTGGCACTGTGCTGCCGCTCACACACACACCACACACACACACTACACACACACACCCACACACCACACACACACACACACCACACACACACCACACACACATGCTGCACAAGTGGGATTCTGGAGGGGGATTGGCTATAAATCACTTCCATAAGTCTCTCTCTACCCTGCAATACCTTTCTATCGCTCCTCTGTGTTTCTCCTTAGTTGGGGTCTGCTTGGGGGTGACCCTGACCGAAACACAATCAGAGAGGCAGCTGCCATCGCAAGGCGGTGGCCGACGCACAGACAGCAACATTTTTACTCAAATGTCGGTTGTACTGCTTATAGAAAATAACACTGGATGGATCAGGTTGTTTCCACGCTACAGCCACCATGAACCATGTGTGAATTTGGGTCAACCTCAACACAGGCATCTTCCTCTGTCAGGCCTGGTGCACTAGATCCATCCCCTTACACGTCTCTCCTCATGCCACACCCAGTTAGCCACAGTCAGCGGTCCATCCATCACACTGCTACATGTATTGATTAGTCGTATACATCCAATACCCTTGTCTCTGTCTCCCTCCGTAGCTGGGTGGCTCGTAGCTTTCGTTGACGAGGGAATTGTGTGGACGCTGGGATGACTTCTGATGATTTCTATGGCAAACGCATCAGATATGTTGCTATTTATTTTAGGGATTCGATGAATTTGTAGACCTGCAGTGATTGGTCAATGGGCTGTAGGAAAGAACTGAGGAAAGCAATGCAGACTGTGCAGACTTTACTGTGCTGGACTATGCAGGCTGTGCTGGACTATGCAGGCTGTGCTGGACTATGCAGGCTGTGCTGAACTATGCAGACTGTGCTGGACTATGCAGACTGTGCTGGACTATGCAGGCTGTGCTGGACTATGCAGTCTGTGCTGAACAATGCAGACTGTGCAGGGCTATGCAGACTGTTCTGGACTATGCAGGCTGTGCTGGACTATGCAGGCTGTGCTGGACTATGCAGACTGTGCTGGACTATGCAGGCTGTGCTGGACTGCATGAGGTGATATTTTCTGCTGCAGAGCCACTTGAAAGCTCTCCAACTTTTCTGCAGTGCGTTGGAACTTGCAGTGTGTTGGAACAAACCCCCCCCCCCACACTTCCCCCCCTCCTTTCAATGCACATCACCAGACAAAAGCACCTTGGCGACTGAGCAGCTGGCCAGTAACCGTTAAAGCTACCGTTAGCTCTTTTAACTGGATGTATTCACACACTGTCACTGTTGATGCTCAGAACGGACCTCCCTCTTCTATCTATCTCTCCCTCTCTCTCTCTCTCCTTCTCTCTCTCAGATTTTAAACTTAACCCTCTGATGACATTGACTTGCTCACAGGTCACAATGAGTGAGACTGCAGAAGGCAGAACGGTGACTTATCATTTCAAATACACGTTGGCCTCTAATGCCGCCTTATATTCTGTTGTAAAAACAGTTTTGCACTTCTGGTTGGATGCTAACTGTATTTCGTTACCCTGTACTTGTACCTGTGTAATGACAATAAAGTTGAATCCAATCATCGAATCTAATGGTCGTGCTGTAGAAATAGCTTTCAAAGGCAACTCATTCAATAGAAAAATCAACCGCTTTACATATAGCCAGGTCCCATTTCTTTAAGGCCAAAGCCTTTGCCAAAGACATGCTAGTTTTTCAACACTGTGAGATTAGTCCAACCCTGAGGCAGTACAGGGGTGTGGTGCCTGCTGCGGCTGCAGCCAAAGGGTTAGAGTGAACCTCCATGACCTCAAAGGAGAGTCCAGCTCAGCTGATGGCAGATCGATCACACTGACAACACAAAGTAGCCCGTTTGACTGGAAGGCTGTGTGCAAGAATGAGACATCAACATTTCCATCCCACCGACTCCTAAAAGCAGAATAATCTAGAATTGACCGATGGAAATAAGAAAATAGTGGTTCTGTTTTCTATCAAAACAGACATCATTTATATGCAAGGAACTGTTGGTGTCGAGTAGTAATCCATAAACCATTACTGAGGACTTACTTGCATGTCAATATTTGACTAATTAGATATGGATACTTTACCTTGTCCTTGTTATATTGACTCGATAGCATAGGATCATGTATGTTTGAGTCTTTCCACCAATTAGAAGTCAGTAGTATCTCCCATCATCATGTCTACAGTGGTCCATATTCAGTTTAGTCCTGACTCTTACTATCTGCTGTCCATGGTCCTGAGACAGTCGCTTTGAGAAATTCAAGCTGAAGTTGGCTTTTCCCTAAGGTTTGCTGACTAAATGAAAACAATGCCAACACCAAGTAGTCTAATACAATGAAAACATTTATAAATAAATACAAATTTCCTTTTTTTATGTCAGTCAAGTGTTTGGGGGGATTACAGTATGTGTCATTGTTAAACCAGCATCCCAATGTAGGGGAGCATTCTGTTACTAATGCTGCTAATATTCTTGGAACATTACACTGATATTCTTGGATTATGTTCATCTGGTCATTCAGTGACAGTTTATTCAGCCTTGCCTGCCCACGTGATGCATGTTGAACGAGGAGTCTGGAAGGGATGTGACACCACCCCCCCCCCTCCCCGATCGACCGCTGGACCAGTCAGAACAGCTGCCTGCTTGCTTAGCCAGCGATCTCCCCTCTCTCGCATATATAAAAGGGCCAGGCTGTGGTGCTTCAGTCGCTGAGCCGCCATCCACCCTTACACACACACACCCACACTCTCACACACTCCACTCCACACACCGTCTCCCTCCATTCACACACGCACACACCCTGTCAGGCCGGATGAGCTACCCGGTGGACCCGATCGGGAGTCCCTTTAGAAGAGACATGGACAGCAGGACCAGCTACGGCCGCTCCTCCAGCGCCACCCCGGCCAGTGGCTCTCGTTCTCGGTCCTGGTCCCGCACCAGCCCGTCCTCTGTCACGACCTCCTCCATCAAAAGGAGCGTCAACACGCCGGTAGCCAGAACCCACGGCTCCCCGGTCATGATGATCTCCACCGACGGCGTTGATCACGGCCGATCTGTTACCCTGAACGGACGATCCAACGAGAAGGAGCAGCTCCAGGGGCTTAACGACCGTTTCGCCGGCTTCATCGACAAGGTGCACCGCCTGGAGCAGCAGAACCAGCAGATCGAGGCTGAGATCCGAGCCCTGCGCCAGAAGCAGGGGTCCCCATCCCAGCTGGGCGACCGCTACGACCAGGAGCTCCAGGAGCTGCGATCCGTGCTGGAGCAGATCCACAACGAGAAGGTTCAGATCCAGCTGGACACGGACCACGTGGAGGAGGACATCCGGCGGATGGAGGACCGCATCAACGACGAGGCGCGGATCCGGGAGGAGACCGAGGCGATCATCCGTGCCCTCAAAAAGGACACGAACGACTCCGATTTGATGAAGTCCGACTTGGAAAGGCAAGTTCAGTCCCTCCAGGACGAGATCGCCTTCATCCGGAGCGACCATGATGAACAAGTCAGCGAACTCCTCGCACAAGTTCAGGCATCACACGTGGTTTGGGAAGGGAGAGACTTCCAGAAGACCGACACGATCACCGAGGCTCTCCGGGAGATCCGATCCCAGCTGGAGGGTCACTCCGCCCAGAACCTCCAGCAGGTGGAAGACCAGTACGTGTGCCGCTACTCCGAGCTCGCAGAAGCGGCAGAGCGGAATAAGGAGGCGATCAAGTCCGCCCGGGACGAGATCCAAGACTACCGGCGCCAGCTGCAGTCCAAGACCGTCGAGCTGGAATCCGTCCGCGGCACCCGGGAGTCCCTGGAGAGGCAGCTGGACCACGTCGAGGACCGCCACAGCAGCGACCTGGAAAGCCTTCAGGTATTTTTTTATGATTACATTAAATTATTAAATTATTCGTTAAATTATTATTAAAGTTAATTATTATTAAGTATAAGTATTTTATTTCAAGCTGAATCTAAGTTCATGAAAAGCAGTGAGCCAGGAGTGTATTGCATTTTAATACATGCAGTTCATGGTTGTGGAATCCTAATATGATGAATCACCTCTTCTAACTTGTATTTATCCCAGCTATTGCAGATTAATCTTCTGATGTGGTCTGTGTAGTCTTGATTACTAAAATGAAGAATTACTCAACTGTTCATACACACTGTAGGCTATTAATAATTATACAGCAGTGAATTGATACGCTTCACCAACAGCCAACTTGTTACATATTTTTACCATACAAAATGTGTATTATAATGACATAAGGCAGCAAAGCCACGTTTAAAATGATGCAGCAAAATCTGCGGGCTACACAAGGGAGGGACACAATATTGCAGACTTTTTCAGCTTTTGAAATTGTGGTTGCGTCTGAGATGCAGGTCGGTGAGTTTATTGGCTGTGTCCTTGTTTCACCTCACAGATACGGTACCTCGAAGGGTGGTGGGTGGGGGGGGGGGAATGGGGGGTGCGGCTAGGGAGGGACCACCTTGAAAACAGACGCCTCATTCTAAAATACGCTGTGTCAGAGTAAATCAACTCAGAGTAAACCGAATTACCCAGCTGTAAAAGGCTGATAGGTTTATTTCGATTTGACAGCTATAGGGAGGGTTATTACATCTGGTTATCGCTTACGGTACTTTGAGTGAGAGCAATGGCAAAGATAACGGTATTTAGGTCTGACATGAGTTTGGACAGCCATCTGGAGTTGTGCAATTCGTCCTTTTTCTAAATGCTTTAAACATAATTTGTCACCTTGGGGTATCTGGTCTTACTGTGTTATTTTCAGGAGACCATCCACCAACTGGACAATGAGCTCAAGGGAACCAAGTGGGAGATGGCGCGTCATCTGCGCGAGTACCAGGACCTCCTCAATGTCAAGATGGCGCTCGACATCGAGATCGCTGCATACAGGTAGGACTACCCAGACTCCTCGTGGTGCTTCCACATGGAAAATGTGCAGTCAGAAATGTATTTCACAGACATTTAATTTTATACATAATTCTAGCCATTTCTATTCGTTTATAGGCTTTTAATTGTTGGCTTTTGAAACGTTTTCAACTTCTAAAGTGTCCTTTTCTACTCATGATCCAGGAAACTCTTAGAGGGCGAGGAAACCTACTTCAGCGCTTCCCCTTATCGCCAGACTGCGACCTCCAGGATGTTCAAGTCTGAACCTGCCAGACTGAAAGTTCAGCACAAGTTTGTGGATGAGATCATCGAGGAGACCAGGGTGGAGGATGACAGCTCGGACCTGGATGAGTCCCTGGCTGAGATAGCCCAGGAACTGTCTGCCAAGCTCGGAGAGGGACAGCAGGATGAGGAGGAGGAGGGAGCAGGGGAGGAGGGTGAAGACGGAGGAGAGGATGGCGAGGAGGAAGAGGGCGGCGATGAGAAGGGTGAGGGAGAGAGCAAGGAAGAAGGAAAAGGAGAGGAGGAGAAGGAGGAAGAAGAGGAGGGAAAGGATGGAGAAGAGGGTGATGATGGCCAGGGAGAGGAAGACGACGCCCAGGAAGAGGAAGGAGTAGAGGAGACAGCTCTCAGCACCAAAGCTCCTGAGTCCAAGGCCAGCCCTGAGGAGAAAAAGACCAGAGAGGGAAGCACAACCCCAGAAGAGGCAAAAGAGGAAGAGGGAGACGAGGAAGAGGGAGGCGACGATGCCGGGAGCGACAAGGGATCCAAAGATGGCGACGAGAAGGACGAGGGGAAGGAGAAGACCGGCAAAGACGCCGAGGTAGAACGTGAGAAAGATGACAAAAAGAAGACCCCCGTCACCAAGAAAGAGGATCCCAAATCCGACCCACCCAAACCTGAATCCTCTGAGTCTGACTCCCCCAAGGCAAGCTCCCCCAAAGCCCAAACCCCAAAAGAGGCCGAGGACAAAGCGGACAAGAAGGGCGACGCCGCGGAGGAGAAGAAGCCCAAGAAAGAGACCGAGGACAAAGCGGACAAGAAGGGCGACACCGCGGAGGAGAAGAAGCCCAAGAAAGACACCGAGGACAAAGCGGACAAGAAGGGCGACGCCACGGAGGAGAAGAAGCCCAAGAAAGAGACCGAAGGAAAGGACGCGATCGTCAACGGCGTGGACACCAGCCCCGTGAAGGACGACCCCGACCAGAAGGTGCTGACCGCCAAGACCGTGAAGACCCTCGCCCCCTCCGAAGATGGGGCCAAGCAGATCACCGAGACGGTCAAGGAGCCAGAGGAAGCCCTGCAGGAGAAGCTGGTCACCTCCAAGAAGACAGAGAAGCAGACCATCCAAGTCTCCAAGACCGTGACCCAGGCTGAGTAACCACGCCGGCCGGCCGTGGAGAACCTTCAGCTGGGACAAGCGAAGAGGACCGCACCGAGAAGCAGGTCGACCCCAAGAATAACTAACGCAGCTAGAGCCACGTAATAAAGATGAACCACTCTGGAGCTTAGAGCAGAGCCGCACGAAGCGTCCAAGCTTATGAAAATTGCATGTCGAGCGAAAGCTTCAAGACCCTGCAGATGCAGGAAGGACAGAGGGGGGGTCGTCAGTTCACCAGATGGTTTAAGGGTGGGGGCATCTGCATGTTACCTCAAGGGAGGGGATGTGGGAGGGGAGGGGGGATCCACACCCTCTCGCTTGTGTGCTAGGGATACGCAGTACACACAGATACAATACATTTATACAGGTAGTGAGTCATTGAGTGGGAGAAATGTTTGTGTAGCTGAATGTGTTTTTTTGTGGTTTGTTTTAAAGCAGGGAAGCCGATAGGAAGGTCTTCCTTACTGACACTGATTTAAAGAAGCAGCCTTACTTGAAGTGTGAAGTTAGCAACTGAGCCAAAAACATGATCCTACCAGTGCAATACCACAGCAGAAATACCCTGAAGACAACCGTGTCGCCTTAAACATGCTTCTTATCAGTGTCTGTTCGATTTACCTGTAAGAGTGCAAATGAAAATAAACCCTACAGAATGGATTTGCACACATGCAGTCTTGTACGCATAGGATCAACTTGAATTTAAATACCGTACATAAATGAGGTGCTACTGTTTTGCGATCCTGTGTCTCTTACTCCCTCTGAACCATTTCCCAGCAGCATTTACTCAATAAATGTCAAACAAAAATACCAACTTTCATGTCTTGTTTTCAAAATGTGCAGTCATGATCATTTCTTGTTTTCAATGGGATATTCTACAGATATCCTTTCACAATATGCCCATACTTCTGAATATCATACTTCCATACACAGCATATTTGAAATGGAACAATGACATACATATCCTACTATGTATATACAATGTGACATGCAAATCACTGTTTACAATGGAATAAAACCTCATTTCACACAAATCCTGTATATTTCACATCATAAAAACAGACTCATGAATGAAAAAGAACACTGGTTTTGTCACTAATAGACCAGTCAGTTAAACTACTGCAGTTTCACCCAAAGCCACACATCTTTTCATCCGTGAAAGTAGATTTAGTGAGATATGGTGTCGTCGTGGCTCGTGTCAGATTAAACAAACTGTCCTCATTCACTCAGCGGATGTGCTCCATGTTAGAACATCACCTACACTGCTTGTCCTTGCTTGACCTCCCAGTTTCCTGCACCCAGAGGGTGGAATGAGTCTGGATACAATGCTAGTGCCTGTAAGCGCACTATCCTGCACACAAACAAGGCAAGGATGAACCAGTACAAATGATGCAGTCTGCATTTGATACATTGTATGAATGGTTGAAGCAGACACACCCCCAGTATTTAACATTGACATTACATTTATTAATTTACATTTATTTACATGTATTCATTTAGCAGCCGCTTTTATCCAAAGCGACTTACAAGAGAGAGCTTTTACAAAGAGCATCAGTCATTGAGCATGATTGAGCATGAATTTAGCAGATTTATCCAAAACGACTTTCAAAAGAGAGCTTTACAAAAGTTCATAGATCACTGATTAGGTCACCGAAAGACTTTGACTAAACTCTCTGACTTTAGTCAAACTCTGGCCCTTAAGCACTGAGTGCTATAAACCCTGTCTGATCTGTTTACATCAGCTTTCAACATCAGGTGCTGAATGCAGGAACTCATCTGCCTGGAGTCAGACATTCTGCTGCTTATGAGCCAAGTCTCAAATACTGTAAAAGCCCACGACTGAGCGCTGTCTGTCTGCAGGGGGAATGTCCCTGTACTCGCTGTAAGTCACTCTGGATAAGAGCATCTGTTAAATGAATAAATGTAAATGTAGCAGCATAATTACAGCTGGGCTTTAGATTCTGCTAAATGTCTCCACTTTGTGAATTGTGCATTTGTTTGCATTATTTAAGCACACTTTCTTCCCAGATAAACAAAACAGATAGTAAATCAGATGACAAGTTGCATTCCCTGAATTAGATGTGTATTTCTTTGTAACCGTCACAGTTAAATGCGGTCCAAAATTAGTTAGTAATCATATCAACCTAATGAATAAGTTTAGTCCTACGTAATATGCATGTTAATCAGCAACATACAGTTCAGGTTCATCAGACCTCCAGTTCAGCCATTTTAATGTCATCCACAGTGACACAGGATAAATGTAACTACACAGTCATTTCATTGCAATAATATTTATTTGAATGTCCAAAACTCAGACCGTCTTCACTTCCTTCACAAACATCAGAAATTGTGCAGTCAGGCTTTTAAAAACTTCAGAAGGCAAGCAAATGACTACGTTTCAACATATCTTCACTGCACTGTTTGTGTTAAGCACTTTGATTGGAGAGCAATAGTAATTCTACCGTTTGTTTGTGGAGTGGAAGTTTCTAGACTGTCTGCTGGCTCTGGTACACTACTTCTTAGCCTGGGCTTTCTCTGCCTCATCTGCCTTCTTTTCAGCTGGTTTTTCACCTTTGACCTCAGTCTTAGCTGCCTTTCCCTCGTCTTTCTCTTGTGCTTTGTCATCTGGTTTCTCTTCGCTCTTTCCTCCATCTTCCACCTTGTCCTGTTTCTTGTCCTCCTCTTTTCCTCTGTCTTGCTCTCCTCCCTTCTTAGTCTGTTTCTCTGCCTCTCCTTCCTTCTCAGCCTGTTTCTCTGCCTCTCCTTCCTTCTCGGCCTGTTTCTCTGCCTCTCCTTCCTTCTCAGCCTGTTTCTCTGCCTCTCCTCCCTTCTCGGGCTGTTTCTCTGCCTCTCCTTCCTTCTCGGGCTGTTTCTCTGCCTCTCCTTCCTTCTCAGCCTGTTTCTCTGCCTCTCCTCCCTCCTCCTTCTCATCCTCCTCTTTCTCCTTCGCCTCAGGGGCTCGTTCCTCCTCTTCCTTGGCCTCGTCCCCACCTGCATTGAAAAGAGTCAGCCGCCATTGAATTCTAGCATGTTCTATGAATGCATCATGCAGTCTAGAAGTGTTTTAAAGAACTGTGCTCATACCTTCTTCTTCTCCACCCTTGGTCTCTTCCTCCTCCTTGTCATCCTTCTTCTCCTCCTCCTCTCCTTCCTTCCCTCCCTCTTCATCCTCTCCCTCCTCCTCCTTCTCTCCTTCTCCCTCCTCAGCCTCCTCCACCTTCTCCTCCTCTTCCTCCTTGTCTTCCTCCTCCGCTGGACCGGTTTCTTCCTTTTGGGCGTGGCCGGCGGAGATGATGTCATCAGCGGTTGTGAAGGAGGAGCCGAGCACGCGTGAGGTCATCAGATAGGAGGGGCCAGAGACAAAGCTGGAATGCATCGACAGCATCGGGTATCCGAAAGAGGGCGTGGCCGACAGGCTGTGGGAGTAGAACCTGGACACGGATCCAGACACTCCCACGTTGAAGCGAGACTCCTCCCCTTCCAGCAGCTTCCTGCAAAGGTGTGAAACCAAAACCATGTCACAGCTCAAGATTGACGATTGAAAATCAAATGAATGTGTTTAAATAATGTGAATTGAAATGATGTACAAGCCCTGTGACTAGCTGGCCCCAGTCCAGGGTGTACCCTGCCTCAGGCCTGAAAGTAACTGGGCTCCAATCACCCGTGATCCCTAACGGAAATAAGCGGCACCGCTAATAAGCGCTAGACAATAAATAATAATAATATAGGCAATGGTTGCAGATGTTGGCCAGCCTACCTGTAGGCGGCGATCTCAATGTCCAGCGCCATCTTGACATTGAGCAGATCCCTGTATTCTTTCAGGTAACGAGCCATCTCCTGCTTGGTGCTTCCCAACTCTCCCTCCAGCTGCTCAATTGCATCCTAAACACAGAAAGGTTAAAGGACATCAGGGGACAAAGATCCAATAAACCCAACACATGCTAGGCATCACACATCAAACGCTTGCAATGATATGAACATTGAAGCAAGATTTACGTCTTTGTGTATTTTCAGAGAACTCTATACATCTCTCAAGGGCCTAAATGTGTTTTTAAGGAGTCGTAAGGCGTAAACATGCAGTACCACCACTGACCTGCAGGGCACAGATCTCAGCCCTCTGCTTGTCCTCCAGCTCGTTCAGCTGTTTCTCCAGGGACTCGTTGAGGCTCCTGCAGTGGTCGATCTCCAGCAGACGGGCTTGGAGCTGACGACGATATTCGCTCGCCTCATCCTTGGAGAGCCGGACCGCGTCGCTGTGCTGAGCCACGCTTTCCGTCAGGGAGCCCACCTTCCCGCGGAACCAGTCCTCCGCCGACTGCATGTTCCTGGCAGCGAGACTCTCGTACTGTGCCCGGATGTCCCTCAGAGCTCCTGATAGGTCAAGTGTGGCGGCCTTTGATTCCACCGCCATCTGGGCCCCGAGCTGGACCTGGGCCTGGAGTTCAGACACCTCCCCCTCGTGAAGCTTCTTCAGGAAGGCCAGTTCATCCAGAAGGCTCTCCACCTTCTTCTCCTGCTCGGCCCTGGCCAGGGCGGCCTGGTTGGCCTCTCGGCGGGCTTCCATCACCCTGCCCTCCGCCTCTTCGCGAGCCAGCATCTCTTCCTCGTAGCGGGCCTGCAGGGAACAGAGGGTCTGCTCCAGACGCTCGCGCTGGCCCAACGCAGCCTGCTGCTCGGCCCAGGCCTCGTCCACCGCCGCCCTCAGGGCCCGCACCTCCTGCTCGTAGAGCGCCCGCAGGCGGGACGGCTGGGCGTGCCTCTGCCTCAGCACCGCCAGCTCCGCCTCCAGAGCCCGGTTCTGCTGCTCCAGCTCCCGCACACGCTCGATGAAGCCGGCGAAGCGGTCGTTGAGGTCCTGGAGCTGGGCCCGCTCGTGGGTGCGGACGGTGCGGAACTCCAAGTTCACCTGGGTGGCCTGGCTGAGCTCCCTCTCCACGGAAGAGTAGGCCTTGGAGGAGGAGGTGGAGGAGGAGGAGAGAAGCATCCGGTCAGGGGAGGAGTACTGCAGCCGGGAAGTCCTGGAGGAGAGGGGGGAGGCGTGGGAGGAGTGGACCGAGCGAGATCTGCCCCTGGTCACGGTGCCTCGGGGGGTCCCCTCCACGTACCAGCGGCGGTAAGAGGAGGCGGAGGTGGAGTAGGGGTCGTAGGCGATGCTACCCATGGCTGTGCCCTGTCCCGTCCCTCTGTGGCAGACTCTGTGGGGGTGAGGGGCTCAGGTGCAAGCCCAGAATGAGGTGTCTGCTGCAGTGGCGGCAGCTTATATAGCAGGAGGGATGGTTCTGACGCAAGCAACTTCCCTCTAACTCTGCCGATGCAGGTTCAATATGCATGTTGAACGGGGGACCTCCGACCAACAAGGAGTCTGGAAGAGATGTGACCTCCCCCGCCCCCTCCTTCGACCGCTGGACCAGTCAGAACAGCTGCCTGCTTGCTTAGCCAGCGATCTCCCCTCTCTCGCATATATAAAAAGGCCAGGCTGTGGTGCTTCAGTCACTGAGCCGCTGTGGTGGGGGTTTTCTGAGAATCAATCCGCTCGACTAAAGTTGGGTGAAGTAACATGTTACTGTTTATTACAAGTAGCAAAACAGGAAAACGTATGAGGATTATTGAAGCAACGTTACACACATGTTCACACACAATGCACAAACACATGAAAGTTACACAAAGACAATACCATACCGTTCCAGCTAGCATTCTAGCATGGAACCCTGGTCTACATCTCCAAAACCTCGGAGAGGTCCAGGGACCACCAGCACTACGCAGCTGATCGCCCTGAACCCCCCAACATACTTTCAACAGACCATTTTATAGTCCCAGAAGTCATTGGTCTATCACAGACATGCAGTCTGTCCCATGACTGTTCTCTGATTGGTTAAATCTCCAAAGACAATACAGTAAGTTGAATCCACATTATCTCCAGACTTCACATCTCCAATGTAAATGCTTCAAGAGGTATCTGCCCAAAATGCTGTATTGTCTGGTTGGTAGGAAGGATCACAACCCCCATCCTGACAAAAGCAACATTTACATTATTCAATCAGCAGAGCTTCACAAAAGAGCATCGTCACTCATCAGAGCAAATGGCTCTTAAAGAATGCAGGCAACCTCCTGTTCAAGAAATGTTAATTGTACAAACATTGGTCAAACATTTTCACGACAGTTCCATACTTTTTTTTTTTTAAACAAACAATCAAGAACACAAAATGTGATGGTGCAATGTAAAGTCCTCTAGCCATTTTGCCACGCGGGTCTTCATCTTGCCTCAGTAATTGTGTAACTCATGGAACACATACTCAAACAGAACAAAGATCACATTTTGTCTATTTCTCTAAAATGTTCGTTTTTCACCAGTGTCAACTGCTCGTTGTGTGCGCATGTGTCAATACTCATCCGTAGTTTCAATTGTGAAGTTGCAATTCCTTCACTCGTCCGTGCCCGCTGTAGTCGCTGTTGCTTCTGTCTGTAAACTGTAACAATTGTACAACTTCGGCCCACTAAACCGCAGCCTTGATCTCTCTCTAGATGCAAGCGCTCTCGTTCAGACCATTGTAGCAGACATAGTTCAACAGACGCGGACATATTCAATCTAAAATCATGTCGTCCTTCCTTAAGACATTTGAGACAAAACTGAAAGCATTTTTATGTTCTTTCAAAATGCTTTTTTTTTACGGATTTGTTCTTTACTTCTGCTGTTTCAAACAAACATTTAACACAAACATACACGTTCCTCACTTCTTTTTTTTCTTGAAAATGAAATAATGATAGGATTCAAATCTTGCATCTAAACTGGAAATTCTACATCACAGATACGTCGTTTACAAATTCATCTCAGTTCTGGGAGGCAATCTGCAATTTGCCAATTTGGTTTTAGGATTTATAACAAATGTTTGCCAGGCATTTATCTACCACCAAACCAAGAATTAATCAAAATACACACATCTCTGTAGATAAACAGTTAAGCAAAATTATTATCCTATATGGAAAATTCACATCACAGATACGCCGTTCATACATACAACTTTGTTCTGGTCGGCAATAATTGCCTATTTGATTAGGATTTTTAAAACAAACGTTTAGCAGCCATTTGTTTACCACCAAACAAAGCATTAATCTAAACACGCATATCTCAGTGAAAACTGATACTTATGGGGAGTTTTATATGACTCAACATCCCTTTGTCTGAATCAAACGCAATGGGCCTCAACAAACCGAAACCCTTTGAACACGTGTTAGTATACGTCAGCAATTCTATGACTTCTGTTTAACTTTAAACCAAAGATAGCCCATACAATGTCCCCAATATATATCAACTACGTGTATTTATGAGAAAGACATTAAAGATCTGAATCTTAAAACCTAAACGTACTTCACCACAACATAGCAAACGCAATTGATCTCATCAACTCACCACCTTCCCGTGTCCGTAATACCGCATCGCGCCACCCGACCCTGAGACGGAACCTCGTTCTCACTCCTCACGAGTCCAGGTTGGACCACGATGGGCATTCCCGGCCAATGCACCAAATGTGGTGGGGGTTTTCTGAGAATCAATCCGCTCGACTAAAGTTGGGTGAAGTAACATGTTACTGTTTATTACAAGTAGCAAAACAGGAAAACGTATGAGGATTATTGAAGCAACGTTACACACATGTTCACACACAATGCACAAACACATGAAAGTTACACAAAGACAATACCATACCGTTCCAGCTAGCATTCTAGCATGGAACCCTGGTCTACATCTCCAAAACCTCGGAGAGGTCCAGGGACCACCAGCACTACGCAGCTGATCGCCCTGAACCCCCCAACATACTTTCAACAGACCATTTTATAGTCCCAGAAGTCATTGGTCTATCACAGACATGCAGTCTGTCCCATGACTGTTCTCTGATTGGTTAAATCTCCAAAGACAATACAGTAAGTTGAATCCACATTATCTCCAGACTTCACATCTCCAATGTAAATGCTTCAAGAGGTATCTGCCCAAAATGCTGTATTGTCTGGTTGGTAGGAAGGATCACAACCCCCATCCTGACAAAAGCAACATTTACATTATTCAATCAGCAGAGCTTCACAAAAGAGCATCGTCACTCATCAGAGCAAATGGCTCTTAAAGAATGCAGGCAACCTCCTGTTCAAGAAATGTTAATTGTACAAACATTGGTCAAACATTTTCACGACAGCCGCCATCAACCCTTACACACACACACCCACACTCTCACACACTCCACTCCACACACCGTCTCCCTACATTCGCACACGCACACACCCTGTCAAGCCGGATGAGCTACCCGGTGGACCCGATCGGGAGTCCCTTTAGAAGAGACATGGACAGCAGGACCAGCTACGGCCGCTCCTCCAGCGCCACCCCGACCAGCGGCTCTCGTTCTCCGTCCTGGTCCCGCACCAGCCCGTCCTCTGTCACGACCCCCTCCCTCAAAAGGAGCGTCAACACGCCGGTAGCCAGAACCCACGGCTCCCAGGTCATGATGATCTCCACCGACGGCGTTGATCACGGCCGATCCGTTACCCTGAACGGACGATCCAACGAGAAGGAGCAGCTCCAGGGGCTCAACGACCGTTTCGCCGGCTTCATCGACAAGGTGCACCGCCTGGAGCAACAGAACCAGCAGATCGAGGCTGAGATCCAAGCCCTGCGCCAGAAGCAGGGGTCCCCATCCCAGCTGGGCTACCGCTACGACCAGGAGCTCCAGGAGCTGCGATCCGTGCTGGAGCAGATCCACAACGAGAAGGTTCAGATCCAGTTGGACACGGATCACGTGGAGGAGGACATCCGGCGGACGGAGGACCGCATCAACGAGGAGGCGAGGATCCGGGAGGAGACCGAGGCGATCATCCGTGCCCTCAAAAAAGACACGAACGACTCCGATTTGATGAAGTCCGACTTGGAAAGGCAAGTTCAGTCCCTCCAGGACGAGATCGCCTTCATCCGGAGCGACCATGATGAACAAGTCAGCGAACTCCTCGCACAAGTTCAAGCATCACACGTGGTTTGGGAAGGGAGAGACTTCCAGAAGACCGACACGATCACCGAGGCTCTCCGGGAGATCCGATCCCAGCTGGAGGGTCACTCCGCCCAGAACCTCCAGCAGGTGGAAGACCAGTACGTGTGCCGCTACTCCGAGCTTGCAGAAGCGGCAGAGCGGAATAAGGAGGCGATCAAGTCCGCCCGGGACGAGATCCAAGACTACCGGCGCCAGCTGCAGTCCAAGACCGTCGAGCTGGAGTCCGTCCGCAGCACCCGGGAGTCTCTGGAGAGGCAGCTGGACCACATCGAGGACCGCCACAGCAGCGACCTGGAAAGCCTTCAGGTATTTTTTTTATGAAATTACTATTTAATAGTACTTAATAGTACTTAAAGAACTATTTTTTCAAGTATGCATCTAAGTTCATGAAAAGCAGTTTAATGTTGTGGAATCCTAATATGAATAGCCTCTTTTTAAATTTTATCCCAGCTATTGCAGATTAATCTTCTGATGTGGTCTACGTAGTCTTGATTACTAAAATGAAGAATTACTCAACTGTTCGTACACACTGTAGGCTATTAATAATTATACAGCAGTGAATTTATAGGCTCCACCAACAGCCAACTTGTTACATATTTTTACCATACAAAATGTGTATTATAATGACATAAGGCAGCAAAGCCACGTTTAAAATTATGCAGCAAAATCTGCGGGCTACACAAGGGAGGGACACAATATTGCAGACTTTTTCAGCTTTTGAAATTGTGGTTGCGCAGGTCGGTGAGTTTATTGTCTGTGTCCTTGTTTCATCTCATAGATAAGGTACCTCGAAGGGGGGTGGGGGGGGTGGGCGGGTGGGGGGGGGGGTGCGGCTAGGGAGGGACCACCTTGAAAACAGACGCCTCATTCTAAAATACGATGCGTCAGAGTAAATCAACTCAGAGTAAACCAAATTACGCAGCTGTAAAAGGCTGAGAGGTTTATTTCGGTTTGACAGCTATAGGGAGGGTTATTATGGTTATCGCTTACGGTACTTTGAAGTAACGGCCAAGAGTAATGAGTAAGAGCAATGGCAAAGATAACGGTATTTAGGTCTGACATGAGTTTGGACAGCCGTCTGGAGTTGTGCAATTCGTCCTTTGTCTAAATGCTTTAAACATAATTTGTCACCTTGGGGTATCTGGTCTTACTGTGTTATTTTCAGGAGACCATCCACCAACTGGACAATGAGCTCAAGGGAACCAAGTGGGAGATGGCGCGTCATCTGCGCGAGTACCAGGACCTCCTCAATGTCAAGATGGCGCTCGACATCGAGATTGCTGCATACAGGTAGGACTAACCAGACTCCTCGTGGTGCTTCCACAAGGAAAATGTGCAGTCAGTAATGTATTTCACAGACATTTAATTTTTTACATATTTCTAGCCATTTCTATTCGTTTGTAGGCTTTTAATTGTTGGCTTTTGAAACGTTTTCAACTTCTAAAGTGTCCTTTTCTACTCATGATCCAGGAAACTCTTAGAGGGCGAGGAAACCTACTTCAGCGCTTCCCCTTATCGCCAGACTGCGACCTCCAGGATGTTCAAGTCTGAACCTGCCAGACTGAAAGTTCAGCACAAGTTTGTGGATGAGATCATCGAGGAGACCAGGGTGGAGGATGACAGCTCGGACCTGGATGAGTCCCTGGCTGAGATAGCCCAGGAACTGTCTGCCAAGCTCGGAGAGGGACAGCAGGATGAGGAGGAGGAGGGAGCAGGGGAGGAGGGTGAAGACGGAGGAGAGGATGGCGAGGAGGAAGAGGGCGGCGATGAGAAGGGTGAGGGAGAGAGCAAGGAAGAAGGAGAGGAGGAGAAGGAGGAAGAAGAGGAGGGAAAGGATGGAGAAGAGGGTGATGATGGTCAGGGAGAGGAAGACGACGCCCAGGAAGAGGAAGGAGTAGAGGAGACAACTCTCAGCACCAAAGCTCCTGAGTCCAAGGCCAGCCCTGAGGAGAAAAAGACCAGAGAGGGAAGCACAACCCCAGAAGAGGCAAAAGAGGAAGAGGGAGGCGACGATGCTGGGAGCGACAAGGGATCCAAAGATGGCGACGAGAAGGACGAGGGGAAGGAGAAGACCGACAAAGACGCCGAGGTAGAACGTGAGAAAGACGACAAAAAGAAGACCCCCGTCACCAAGAAAGAGGATCCCAAATCCGACCCACCCAAACCTGAATCCCCTGAGTCTGACGCCCCCAAGGCAAGCTCCCCCAAAGCCCAAACCCCAAAAGAGGCCGAGGACGAAGCGGACAAGAAGGGCGACGCTGCGGAGGAGAAGAAGCCCAAGAAAGACACTGAGGACAAAGCGGACAAGAAGGGCGACGCCGCGGAGGAGAAGAAGCCCAAGAAAGATACCGAGGACAAAGCGGACAAGAAAGGCGACGCCGTGGAGGAGAAGAAGCCCAAGAAAGAGACCGAAGGAAAGGACGCGATCGTCAATGGCGTGGACACCAGCCCTGTGAAGGACGACCGCGACCAGAAGGTGGTGACTGCCAAGACCGTGAAGACCCTCGCCCCCTCCGAAGATGGGGCCAAGCAGGTCACCAAGATGGTCAAGGAGCCAGAGGAAGCCCTGCAGGAGAAGCTGGTCACCTCCAAGAAGACAGAGAAGCAGACCATCCAAGTCTCCAAGACCGTGACCCAGGCTGAGTAACCACGCCCACCTGCCGTGGAGAACCTTCAGCTGGGACAAGCGAAGAGGACCGCACCGAGAAGCAGGTCGACCCCAAGAATAACTAACGCAGCTAGAGCCACGTAATAAAGATGAACCACTCTGGAGCTTAGAGCAGAGCCGCACGAAGCGTCCAAGCTTATGAAAATTGCATGTCGAGCGAAAGCTTCAAGACCCTGCAGATGCAGGAAGGACAGAGGGGGGGTCGTCAGTTCACCAGATGGTTTAAGGGTGGGGGCATCTGCATGTTACCTCAAGGGAGGGGATGTGGGAGGGGAGGGGGGATCCACACCCTCTCGCTTGTGTTCTAGGGATACGCAGTACACACAGATACAATACATTTATACAGGTAGTGAGTCATTGAGTGGGAGAAATGTTTGTGTAGCTGAATGTGTTTTTTTGTGGTTTGTTTTAAAGCAGGGAAGCCGATAGGAAGGTCTTCCTTACTGACACTGATTTAAAGAAGCAGCCTTACTTGAAGTGTGAAGTTAGCAACTGAGCCAAAAACATGATCCTACCAGTGCAATACCACAGCAGAAATACCCTGAAGACAACCGTGTCGCCTTAAACATGCTTCTTATCAGTGTCTGTTCGATTTACCTGTAAGAGTGCAAATGAAAATAAACCCTACAGAATGGATTTGCACACATGCAGTCTTGTACGCATAGGATCAACTTGAATTTAAATACCGTACATAAATGAGGTGCTACTGTTTTGCGATCCTGTGTCTCTTACTCCCTCTGAACCATTTCCCAGCAGCATTTACTCAATAAATGTCAAACAAAAATACCAACTTTCA
Organism: Neosalanx taihuensis; assembly: GCA_030340665.1. Taxonomy (NCBI): domain Eukaryota; kingdom Metazoa; phylum Chordata; class Actinopteri; order Osmeriformes; family Salangidae; genus Neosalanx; species Neosalanx taihuensis. Next base: position 1,807,247 of record CM059311.1, read on the forward strand.
TGTCTTGTTTTCAAAATGTGCAGTCATGATCATTTCTTGTTTTCAATGGGATATTCTACAGATATCCTTTCACAATATGCCCATACTTCTGAATATCATACTTCCATACACAGCATATTTGAAATGGAACAATGACATACATATCCTACTATGTATATACAATGTGACATGCAAATCACTGTTTACAATGGAATAAAACCTCATTTCACACAAATCCTGTATATTTCACATCATAAAAACAGACTCATGAATGAAAAAGAACACTGGTTTTGTCACTAATAGACCAGTCAGTTAAACTACTGCAGTTTCACCCAAAGCCACACATCTTTTCATCCGTGAAAGTAGATTTAGTGAGATATGGTGTCGTCGTGGCTCGTGTCAGATTAAACAAACTGTCCTCATTCACTCAGCGGATGTGCTCCATGTTAGAACATCACCTACACTGCTTGTCCTTGCTTGACCTCCCAGTTTCCTGCACCCAGAGGGTGGAATGAGTCTGGATACAATGCTAGTGCCTGTAAGCGCACTATCCTGCACACAAACAAGGCAAGGATGAACCAGTACAAATGATGCAGTCTGCATTTGATACATTGTATGAATGGTTGAAGCAGACACACCCCCAGTATTTAACATTGACATTACATTTATTAATTTACATTTATTTACATGTATTCATTTAGCAGCCGCTTTTATCCAAAGCGACTTACAAGAGAGAGCTTTTACAAAGAGCATCAGTCATTGAGCATGATTGAGCATGAATTTAGCAGATTTATCCAAAACGACTTTCAAAAGAGAGCTTTACAAAAGTTCATAGATCACTGATTAGGTCACCGAAAGACTTTGACTAAACTCTCTGACTTTAGTCAAACTCTGGCCCTTAAGCACTGAGTGCTGTAAACCCTGTCTGATCTGTTTACATCAGCTTTCAACATCAGGTGCTGAATGCAGGAACTCATCTGCCTGGAGTCAGACATTCTGCTGCTTATGAGCCAAGTCTCAAATACTGTAAAAGCCCACGACTGAGCGCTGTCTGTCTGCAGGGGGAATGTCCCTGTACTCGCTGTAAGTCACTCTGGATAAGAGCATCTGTTAAATGAATAAATGTAAATGTAGCAGCATAATTACAGCTGGGCTTTAGATTCTGCTAAATGTCTCCACTTTGTGAATTGTGCATTTGTTTGCATTATTTAAGCACACTTTCTTCCCAGATAAACAAAACAGATAGTAAATCAGATGACAAGTTGCATTCCCTGAATTAGATGTGTATTTCTTTGTAACCGTCACAGTTAAATGCGGTCCAAAATTAGTTAGTAATCATATCAACCTAATGAATAAGTTTAGTCCTACGTAATATGCATGTTAATCAGCAACATACAGTTCAGGTTCATCAGACCTCCAGTTCAGCCATTTTAATGTCATCCACAGTGACACAGGATAAATGTAACTACACAGTCATTTCATTGCAATAATATTTATTTGAATGTCCAAAACTCAGACCGTCTTCACTTCCTTCACAAACATCAGAAATTGTGCAGTCAGGCTTTTAAAAACTTCAGAAGGCAAGCAAATGACTACGTTTCAACATATCTTCACTGCACTGTTTGTGTTAAGCACTTTGATTGGAGAGCAATAGTAATTCTACCGTTTGTTTGTGGAGTGGAAGTTTCTAGACTGTCTGCTGGCTCTGGTACACTACTTCTTAGCCTGGGCTTTCTCTGCCTCATCTGCCTTCTTTTCAGCTGGTTTTTCACCTTTGACCTCAGTCTTAGCTGCCTTTCCCTCGTCTTTCTCTTGTGCTTTGTCATCTGGTTTCTCTTCGCTCTTTCCTCCATCTTCCACCTTGTCCTGTTTCTTGTCCTCCTCTTTTCCTCTGTCTTGCTCTCCTCCCTTCTTAGTCTGTTTCTCTGCCTCTCCTTCCTTCTCAGCCTGTTTGTCTGCCTCTCCTCCCTTCTCAGCCTGTTTCTCTGCCTCTCCTCCCTTCTCGGCCTGTTTCTCTGCCTCTCCTTCCTTCTCGGCCTGTTTCTCTGCCTCTCCTCTCTTCTCGGCCTGTTTCTCTGCCTCTCCTCTCTTCTCGGCCTGTTTCTCTGCCTCTCCTCCCTTCTCAGCCTGTTTCTCTGCCTCTCCTTCCTTCTCGGCCTGTTTCTCTGCCTCTCCTTCCTTCTCAGCCTGTTTCTCTGCCTCTCCTCCCTTCTCGGGCTGTTTCTCTGCCTCTCCTTCCTTCTCGGGCTGTTTCTCTGCCTCTCCTTCCTTCTCAGCCTGTTTCTCTGCCTCTCCTCCCTCCTCCTTCTCATCCTCCTCTTTCTCCTTCGCCTCAGGGGCTCGTTCCTCCTCTTCCTTGGCCTCGTCCCCACCTGCATTGAAAAGAGTCAGCCGCCATTGAATTCTAGCATGTTCTATGAATGCATCATGCAGTCTAGAAGTGTTTTAAAGAACTGTGCTCATACCTTCTTCTTCTCCACCCTTGGTCTCTTCCTCCTCCTTGTCATCCTTCTTCTCCTCCTCCTCTCCTTCCTTCCCTCCCTCTTCATCCTCTCCCTCCTCCTCCTTCTCTCCTTCTCCCTCCTCAGCCTCCTCCACCTTCTCCTCCTCTTCCTCCTTGTCTTCCTCCTCCGCTGGACCGGTTTCTTCCTTTTGGGCGTCATCAGCGGTTGTGAAGGAGGAGCCGAGCACGCGTGAGGTCATCAGATAGGAGGGGCCAGAGACAAAGCTGGAATGCATCGACAGCATCGGGTATCCGAAAGAGGGCGTGGCCGACAGGCTGTGGGAGTAGAACCTGGACACGGATCCAGACACTCCCACGTTGAAGCGAGACTCCTCCCCTTCCAGCAGCTTCCTGCAAAGGTGTGAAACCAAAACCATGTCACAGCTCAAGATTGACGATTGAAAATCAAATGAATGTGTTTAAATAATGTGAATTGAAATGATGTACAAGCCCTGTGACTAGCTGGCCCCAGTCCAGGGTGTACCCTGCCTCAGGCCTGAAAGTAACTGGGCTCCAATCACCCGTGATCCCTAACGGAAATAAGCGGCACCGCTAATAAGCGCTAGACAATAAATAATAATAATATAGGCAATGGTTGCAGATGTTGGCCAGCCTACCTGTAGGCGGCGATCTCAATGTCCAGCGCCATCTTGACATTGAGCAGATCCCTGTATTCTTTCAGGTAACGAGCCATCTCCTGCTTGGTGCTTCCCAACTCTCCCTCCAGCTGCTCAATTGCATCCTAAACACAGAAAGGTTAAAGGACATCAGGGGACAAAGATCCAATAAACCCAACACATGCTAGGCATCACACATCAAACGCTTGCAATGATATGAACATTGAAGCAAGATTTACGTCTTTGTGTATTTTCAGAGAACTCTATACATCTCTCAAGGGCCTAAATGTGTTTTTAAGGAGTCGTAAGGCGTAAACATGCAGTACCACCACTGACCTGCAGGGCACAGATCTCAGCCCTCTGCTTGTCCTCCAGCTCGTTCAGCTGTTTCTCCAGGGACTCGTTGAGGCTCCTGCAGTGGTCGATCTCCAGCAGACGGGCTTGGAGCTGACGACGATATTCGCTCGCCTCATCCTTGGAGAGCCGGACCGCGTCGCTGTGCTGAGCCACGCTTTCCGTCAGGGAGCCCACCTTCCCGCGGAACCAGTCCTCCGCCGACTGCATGTTCCTGGCAGCGAGACTCTCGTACTGTGCCCGGATGTCCCTCAGAGCTCCTGATAGGTCAAGTGTGGCGGCCTTTGATTCCACCGCCATCTGGGCCCCGAGCTGGACCTGGGCCTGGAGTTCAGACACCTCCCCCTCGTGAAGCTTCTTCAGGAAGGCCAGTTCATCCAGAAGGCTCTCCACCTTCTTCTCCTGCTCGGCCCTGGCCAGGGCGGCCTGGTTGGCCTCTCGGCGGGCTTCCATCACCCTGCCCTCCGCCTCTTCGCGAGCCAGCATCTCTTCCTCGTAGCGGGCCTGCAGGGAACAGAGGGTCTGCTCCAGACGCTCGCGCTGGCCCAACGCAGCCTGCTGCTCGGCCCAGGCCTCGTCCACCGCCGCCCTCAGGGCCCGCACCTCCTGCTCGTAGAGCGCCCGCAGGCGGGACGGCTGGGCGTGCCTCTGCCTCAGCACCGCCAGCTCCGCCTCCAGAGCCCGGTTCTGCTGCTCCAGCTCCCGCACACGCTCGATGAAGCCGGCGAAGCGGTCGTTGAGGTCCTGGAGCTGGGCCCGCTCGTGGGTGCGGACGGTGCGGAACTCCAAGTTCACCTGGGTGGCCTGGCTGAGCTCCCTCTCCACGGAAGAGTAGGCCTTGGAGGAGGAGGTGGAGGAGGAGGAGAGAAGCATCCGGTCAGGGGAGGAGTACTGCAGCCGGGAAGTCCTGGAGGAGAGGGGGGAGGCGTGGGAGGAGTGGACCGAGCGAGATCTGCCCCTGGTCACGGTGCCTCGGGGGGTCCCCTCCACGTACCAGCGGCGGTAAGAGGAGGCGGAGGTGGAGTAGGGGTCGTAGGCGATGCTACCCATGGCTGTGCCCTGTCCCGTCCCTCTGTGGCAGACTCTGGGGGGGTGAGGGGCTCAGGTGCAAGCCCAGAATGAGGTGTCTGCTGCAGTGGCGGCAGCTTATATAGCAGGAGGGATGGTTCTGACGCAAGCAACTTCCACCTAACTCTACCGATGCAGGTTCAATAGGCTTACGCTGCAACACAGCGATGGAGGGAGGGCAACCAAAACCCGCGCGAGAGAGAGACAGAGAGAAAGAGAGTGAGAGAAAGAGAGAGAGACAGAGTGGGAGAGAGAGAGAGAGACAGACAGACAGAGAGAGAGAGACACACACAGATAGAGACAGAGAGAGAGAAGACAGAGAGAGAAAGTAGGGCAAGGAAAAAGGTCAAGTGGAAATGCAGCTTTCCAGAGGATGTAGATATCTTGTAAAGAGAGTTCACTGAGCTGTGAAGCACTTTGACTCATCACGTGGAAGAGAGACGGATCTCTGTCTTTACTGAAAACAATGTGTGGATCTGTTCTGTAACGTACAGTAACATGGACTCGTTTGCCCCCAGTCTCTGCAGTAGTCTCTTGAGCGTGGGGCTATGGGACTATGCTGTAACACTCACACTTTACAATGACACCACACATCCCCTGCTGGTCAGTAAGAGAAGCTGCACCCATGACCTTAAAAGCCTTGCAGTGACACTACACATTTACTTGGTGGGTACAGTTAGCTACAGCCATTTTCATTTAATGGTCATTGATGAAAGATACTGTAACATAATCAGTTAGTGCATGTATTTAGTTTATCTGTTATGTGTTTCATTTAAGCTGTGTGGTGTGTGTGATTCACCCGTCCTGCCTACAGATCTTTTGTCCATGCAGCTTCAGGGAGATGCTGGTGGATGTGTTTTTGTTATTCCGTGTCACGTCAATCCCTGAGCAAGGCACTCAGCCCTCTCACCTTTCAGCTTCGGCACGGGTGGAGAGGGAGGAGGGGGGGAGGTGGGGGTGGGAGGGGTGGGGACGCTTGTCTTAGAGGTGCTGCTGAGTCACACCTACCGTCGCGTTCAGTCAGCAACCGCCCCCACCCCTCCACCCCCAACCCCCCCACCCACCCCCCCCCCCACCCCCACCGACGTCTTTCTGTCTTCAAGCCCGCCCTTTTCAACCGCTGAAAGATTCCAGCCCTCCGCATCCCCTTGGCCAGTGCTTCTGGTCTCTGAACGCCCTGGAGAAAGCGTTGCTAAACAGCGACAGGACTGTGTGAGTGATAGTTGTTGTATTTGCCACACACCGTACCAATGCTACACCGGCTGAAATGGAGATAGCAACTAAATGTTTCAGGGCCAAAACCATCTGATCTGAAGGACGTGGATGTGTTCAGGAGGGATGTTGAGGATGGAATGATAGAATGGTTTGTTTTTTTAGTTGTCATCCCTGTACAAAATCATCCTTGTACAAGTAATGGATGAAGATAAATCATGTTTAAACTGCATTTCATGGTGAGCTTGACCTCCTCAGACCAATACCCACAACAGCCAACTCTGATCTTTACACTTTTATTCCACAGCTCTCGGTTTAAAAGTCATGTTGCTATTTTGGCCCAATCCCTGACCTTTGGCCTTCCTAGCAGAGACCCGCCCCTCCGGTACACAGCAGGCTCAAGCTTATTGGCTCAAACCCAATGTCAGTCAGGGGGTGAAACGTCCTTATTGGTTAAGCACAGTGTAGGCCTGTCTGTTATGTGGGCTCACATTCCAGTATTCTATAAAAAGAGTGTGGAGTGTCTGCTTGGGGCTCACTGTTGGTCAGAGAAGGTGTGAGTGTGCGCCACAAGGTAAAGCAGAGGCTCATCGTTTGGATTACAGGGGATCGCTAAGCGTCGGGGAAAAGTCCGCCATCATGACCACAGCCCACCGTCTGGTGATCGTTCGTCATGGCGAGAGCGCCTGGAACCAGGAGAACCGCTTCTGCGGCTGGTTCGACGCCGACCTCAGCGAGAAGGGCGTGGAGGAGGCGCGGCGCGGCGCCCAGGCCATCAAGGACGCCGGCATGAAGTTCGACGTGTGCCACACCTCCGTCCTGAAGAGGGCCGTGAAGACGCTGTGGACCATCATGGAGATCACGGACCAGATGTGGCTGCCCGTGCACCGAACCTGGAGGCTGAACGAGCGCCACTACGGCGGCCTGACGGGCCTCAACAAGGCGGAGACGGCGGAGAAGCACGGCGAGGAGCAGGTGAAGATCTGGAGGAGGTCCTTCGACATTCCCCCGCCCCCCATGGACAAGGACCACGCCTACCACAAGATCATCAGCGAGGTGAGGGGGGAGGGGGGGGGGGGGCTTCTGAAAGGAGGCACAGGGTTCGTGAAAGACGCAGGAAACATGTCTTCACACTTCTGCCCGGATAATCGTCATGATTAATAATGTGTGGGTCGAGAACGATGGCAGAAAATATTTCGATACATTTAAATACTTGACTGTAGGCACTTCCAACCTTCTTACCTCGGGGGGGGAATGTCCCTGTACTTGCTGTAAGTCGCTCTGGATAAGAGCGTCTGATAAATGACTCTATACAAACACCCTTGGCTTGGATCCTTACCGGATATGGATGACATGGATATGGTTGTGTTAACGTCTTCTCTCCCTCCCGCTGTCTCACCAGTCGAGGCGCTACAAGGACCTGAAGGCGGGCGATCTGCCGACGTGTGAGAGCCTGAAGGACACCATCGCCCGCGCCCTGCCCTACTGGAACGACGTCATCGCGCCTGAGATCAAGGCCGGCAAGAACGTCATCATCGCTGCCCACGGCAACAGTCTCCGCGGCATCGTCAAGCATTTAGAAGGTGAATATCGTGGAGTGTTCCTGGGGGTATAGAGTGGAAGGGGAGATCAGGATTCCATTACCAGAGGGGTTAGAGGTCAGGGTTAATTCGGAAATGGCATTGCATGCCACCAAAAGGTCAGAGATCATGTCCGACATCTAGAAATACTTGTAATAATCAGTTTACGGAACAATAATACATTGAATCGCATAAATGCGACAGATTCAACCACACACACACACACATTCCCAGATTACAGAGGGTGTATAAATAGCCCTGGTTCAAACACGTAGACAGTGGTAAAGGCCATTGACTCGGGTCTCGTTACGGCCACGACCTTTCAGTACTAAAGGTCGTACATTCTCCAGCAGTGTCAGAGCCGGGATATTGGGGTGGTGCGGAGAGGGTCGCAGGGGAGAATCTGCAGTTAGGAATGGTAACTCAAGGCTGTAGAAGGCTGAGAGGAAGACCAACTTCGGACCAACAGTGTTTGCACCATCCTGCCACTGTAAATTCCGTGTTTGCGCAACTAACATGGCGAATAAAATCCGTTAATGATTCTGATTCTGAGGCCCAGTTAAATGGGAGTGTGGATGAGGCTAACGTAACGCTTCAGAGGACTAAACTCTTGCACAATGCTGAATGAACAAGAAGGAATCCATTCGTGAGCACCCGCTCAGCAAACCTTCTTTCACCGGTCATGTCGGTACACGGCTGAATTTAGATACCAGTCTGACCTGTCTGTTCATCCTCCTCTCCTCTCAGACATGTCCGACGCTGCCATCATGGAGCTGAACCTGCCCACGGGCATCCCCATCGTGTACGAGCTGGACAAGGACCTGAAGCCCGTCAAGCCCATGCAGTTCCTGGGAGACGAGGAGACCGTGCGCAAGGCCATGGAGGCCGTGGCAGCCCAGGGCAAGGCCAAGAAATAAGCCTGTCCCCGGAGAAGCTCCGAAACCCCCGAAGGAGAAAGTGACTGTTCCCCTTGACCTCCAATGCCCCCCCACACACACGTGCCCTCACCCCCGCTGTCCGGTGCTTCACTGGGCATTGAAATAAGGCTCAGCGGACCACATTCTCCAATCAGATATGGGTGTGATGGTTGTTTTAGTTACCTTACACAGCCTGACCTGCCTCCACACACACACACACACACACACACACACACGGTGAGAAGCACCGGCCACAGAGCATTAGCTGAGCTCTGCACGGAGAAGCCCGCCACTCTGACCCAACCAATAAAGTACCGTTTTGTACAAGCTCTGCGTCTGCGTCTGCTTTGGGGGCACCGCCAGCTGTCGTCCGTCTCTCCCCTTTCTCCCGAGCTCTGCGGTTCCCCTCTGTCACCCTGCGCCCTCGACCCCTCCCTGGTGTTCCCTCTCGCCCTGATCCCCCCTCCCGTTGCTGTCACTGCACGATAAGGTGGGGGGAGAGGGGTGGGTAGTGTCATCTTACCCCAGAGGACAGAGCCGGGAAGGGGGGGGGGGGAGAAGGGAGGGAGGGAGGAAAGTCAGTGGGTTCGGTTTGGCAAGGCTCCATGGGCTCCTCTCTCTCTCTCTCTCTCTCTCTCTCTCTCTCTCTCTCTCTCTCTCTTCCTCTCTCTCTCTTCCTCTCTCTCTTTCACTCTCTCTCTCTCTCTCTCTTCCTCTCTCTCTCTTCCTCTCTTTCTCTCTCTCTCTCTCTCTTCCTCTCTCTCTCCCTCTCCATCCTTCTCTGTCCCACTCCCAGGCGGGGTCGATTGACACCACTTTAGGGGTTGGCACGAGTCCATGGGACAGGGCCACTGGCGCTGACTGATGAAAGAAGTGTAAGGCAAAGTGTGTGTGTGTGTGTGTGTGTGTGTGGGGGGGGGGGGGGGGGGCATGCTTAGAAACAAGGGGAGATCCATGATTCAGGAGCTCATACTGGAGCTCATACTGGGTTACCAGCATTGCTTTTCAAGCGAAACACAAAAAGCTTTTATTTTGGCTAAAACACAATCTGACCGCTGAACGTGAACATACACACAGACTCACAGCGATCTGCGTGTGTCCAAAGTTGAAGTTGGATGTTTAGTTTGATGATACAAAGCGTCTGGCATTATCTACTTTTGCTGACTCATCATGAGTCTTAACAACTATGATTATCTACAGTCAACACCGGGCGTTGTCGGAAATCAAATGACAATGGTTAGAGCCTTCTCTAGTGGTGAATGCAGACAAAACAACACAAAGTCAATGGTACTTGGGGGGGGGGGGGGGGAGTCAAGATAAAAGGCAGTTTACCATGCTTTCCAGTCCGTTATAAATGTGTTTCTCCTCACATTATGTTTTACAAACATATCCTCTCAGGTGCTAATGTTCAACCTGAACTTCTCTCTAAAATATTCTTGTACTTTTCACCTTGTATGAAGCTTTAAGTTAAGCAGTTCAAAATGTTCTTTCCAGTTTGAGGAGTTACCACCATAGTCACAGCTTATTCCAATTAGCCAGTTGATGTGTAATGTTCCCGTCGCGCACTGCACACCAACAGTCACCGGAGAGTCGCATGTTGCCATGCAACCAGCACCTAGAGAGTCTTCTTCCTCCAGTCTAGAAGTTTCTACTGCCCAAGGGAATTAGCTACTGATATCTGGTTCACGTGAACAGAATGGTGCAACATTGTCTCGCTTCACAGCAACAAAGGACCTTCCTGCTTTTAGGCTGAGGTTAAAGTAGGTGGGGATTTAACTTGTTAGTCCTTGCAATGAAGTCCTGAGAGTTTTGGATAAAAGCGTCCGCTAAATGAAGCATTATTAAGTAACAAATGCAGGTAGACTCAACACAAACTTTCACTTTACATGAGAAGTGAGTCGTCCATGTTTGGCTGATTTTATATCTCTGTGAGATTCTATTTAGCATGTAATGCTTTCTGTTTATTAGATTAGATTAGATAAACCTTTATTTGTCCTCCAGGGGTGGAAATTGCAGTTCACAACAGCAGGAGGGTAAAGTACAGCACACAGAGTTGCAGGGTAATAGAACAATAATAACAATAGAAGGGCACGACAAAGTCCAGTATAAAAAATAAAAAATAAGTAAGTTAAGTAGACATATAGACAGTTATTGCACTTGAGAAGAACCCAAATAAACTAAACCCAATAACCAAAGATACCACATTCAACAATAGCTTGACTTTCAATCGTCTTTCAAAAAAACATGCAATATACAATAGGAAACAAAGAAGATCTTTACACTGCAGCCAGTGTATTCAGTCCCACAGTCTATGAAGACGGGTAATATGGAAAGCAAGTGAAAAGTACAACTGGTAAAGTTCAAAGGACAGACATGACCACAGCACATCAGAGAGGATGTGATGGGGCCCTCCAGTCTCTCCAGCTCTGCTCCATGGCTGCTTAGCATGCCAATGGCTCCTCCACCAGGGAGGGTGATCCAGGGATCCGACCCGCCTGCAGAGAACCAGACCCAGATCACAGCCCTGGAAACGTCCCCCCCGCCCCCCCCCCCCCCAGGTCCCCACCATGAGAGCCCTCTCCTCTCAGTACACTCAGGCCTGCATGGGGCCACAGCCTTCTGGGCTTAACCACGACCGCCTCCCATTGTCAAGGCCAGACCTAACTCCACCCCCGACCCCCCCACCCAATACACAAACAGGCACCAGGAAAGGAGCAGAAAACTCCCCCAGGCCTGATCGCCCTTCACCTGTGAAGGTTGGTTACAGGAGAACTGTCATTTCCACTGGATATCTGTACTGTTGTGTGTCTGTTAGGCTTGTGTAGGAGTGTAACGCTGAAATCTTAGCAACAAGATCCTCTCAGAACAGAACCAGTCGGTTTGCAAGCATGTTGCTGGGGATCGTCAGAACAACAAAGGGACATCTTCCACAGTATTCCACAGCAACCCCCCCCCTCCTCCTCCTCCTCCTCCTCCAACCCCCATGGCCCAAAATCTTCAAAGGGTTAGACACCAGACTCATGCCCCCCCCCCCCCCCCCCCCCCCCCCCATGCTGTCCTATCTTGGCCACACCCAGCTTTACCCCCCAAACACCCTTCCCTTTCTTTGGATGACCAATCAAAATCCAGTGTTAGCCTCTAAAGACCCCTCAAATTTTTGTAGGGAATAAATATCAGTCCAGGAGAGACCTTCAGTAAACCTTAAGAACCGCAGCATCCTGAGCAACCATAGACATCTATCTAACTATCAGCAACTAAACAGGACACGTTGATTCTTTCCAAGTCCTGTTTGACTCTGAGCCCTAAGCATCAGAAATCAACTTTACATCCACAGGAACTTCTTTTGACTCTGTTGTGTCCGGTGTTCCTCAGCAGACGAGGAATGCAGAATATCACCGGTAAGCTTGGCTCAGCTTCAGAAATGGATAAAAGCTTTTGGACTTCCCTTTGGCACTTGTTTGGTTTCCACTCGATGTATGTTTCATAATCTGACGACCTGCAATGTTTGGGGACTGTCACTGTGTTACGATCAATGACCGATGCTCTTTTTGTAAAGCGCTCTCTTGGAAGTCACTGTGGATAGAAACTGTCTGCTAATTGAATACATGAAAATGTATGATGATGTCTGTCTTTGCTTGTTGGAAAAACGGTCATTGGTCTGCCTTTTCCATCTTAACTTCCATGTTTGTATCTCGCTCTCTTTCTCAGATTTCAGGTTCACATACAACATGGGCCCTGCTGGTCCTGAAGGCCCTCAGCCAGGCCTCATCAGGATGGCTCTGGAGAACTCGGACCTCTGGAAGTCCTTCAACAGAGTGGGAACCGAAATGATCATCACCAAACATGGCCGGTAAGTTCCAGAACACAGCCGGTAGTCAGTAGAACACATTGCAGTTGGCTAATGTCGTATGTTAGCTCATGTTATGTTATATTTGAGCTTCCTATGATCAGAACTTCACTGTGGTGTGTGTGTGTGTGTGTTCATCAGGAGGATGTTTCCCCACTGCAACATCAGTCTGTCTGGACTACAACCCGATGTGAAGTACATCATCATGGTCGAGATGATTCCAGCAGACAACTTCAGATACAAGGTTGGCCCAACACACCTTTCAGAATCTACTGTAACACACTTTAGGACTTGGTTTGGATGAGTTAAATCGCAAAAAATGTCCCATGATGGTTAGATTTGAATATAGAAGGTTCTGGAAAGAAAAGCTCTGGTCGTCTGGCCCTAGCCTTCAGACATTCCTCCACCTTCTATTGTCAACGGCTGCTGCATATCAAAGGTCATCATTACTTCCTGTTTTTCTACCCACTGCTGGAGGCCAATCAATTATCATCCCTCCCACCCCCCACCCCCCCCACACACCAATCGAAGGGAATGGGGAGCAATCGACCCTCCATCTAGAAACACACTGGCCCTCCCCTCAGCAAATTGCTGAGGTATTGGGCCATTTGCCCTTCTTTCATTAGCAAGAGGAGGAAATAGAGTAATTCCCTCCATTGCATTTTACTGTACTATAACCGACTTACTCTACACTGTACTGTTTGTTCACTGAAAGCATGTCATACTTAATTTGATTTCAAATTCGATATTCAAATGTCTTATCGCCGATGTTCTTCTTTGTGGGAATTCCAAATGGAGTGCATCAAAGCCGACCAGTCCAGTGTCGTTCTGTAGGATTACCATCTGCATCCATATCTCCCTCACCTCTCAGATCTCTATCACCTGATAAGTAACCCTCCGCCCTCCGTTTCCCGTCTTTGTAGTGGAACAAGGAGCAGTGGGAGGTGGGCTGCAAGGCGGAGCCCCTGCCCCCCTGCAGGACATACGTGCACCCCGACTCCCCTGCCCTGGGAAGCCACTGGATGAAGCAGTCGGTGTCCTTCCTCAAGCTCAAACTCACCAACCACACCTTGGACCAACACGGCCATGTAAGCCAGCGGGAGGTTAAGCTTAGCGTGGCCTGCTGTGAAGAAACAGCCGCGGTGACCGAACGGTCTCTCGTCGTTTCATCTGCTTGACTGGAACTCATGTTACGTTCATTCATGATGACCTTTGAAGTCACGTTTGTTTTCTTTGCCTCTCCCAGATCATCCTGCACTCCATGCATCGCTACTACCCGAGGTTTCACGTCATCCAGCCAGACAGCCCTTACACGGTGCGCTGGGGAAACTTCCAGACCTTCTCCTTCTCGGAGACGACCTTCACTGCGGTCACAGCCTATCAGAACCTGAAGGTCAGTTGACACGCCTTGATCCGGCCAATCACAGGTTACACAGTAGATGAGACCTCGTCAGCTACAACCATGTTTGTTTCTTGCCTGCCTCTTCAAGCCCAACTTGTTCTCTGTGCCTACTTGCAGATTACTAAACTGAAGATTGACCACAACCCTTTTGCTAAAGGCTTCAGAGAGGAGAGCACCAAGAGGTAAGCACCGACCTTTCTAACTGTCCGATCTGTGACGTGAAAATGAGACGGACGAGCTTGAAGACCTGTGGAATCAACAACCTCACGTCTCACACGTCTGCTTCAGGTGTCGAACGACCCGGAGCCCCAGGAAAGACCAAAAGAGAGCCAAGCAAGACAGCAAGGTGGCGTTCAGAAGCCCTCCAGGTACCTATTCTACTCAACGCCACAATATCCCACATAAACATGTCAAGAATGTCAAGATATTCCATGTAAATACAACATCAAGTTCAAGCATGGCCACTTCTCTTTTAGACCTCCAGAGGGCAGTGTCTTACTGCGAGCAAGTGGAGACCAAGTTGACCCCGGGAGCTGAAGAAGACTGCTCTTCTAAAGGCTCTACCTGGCCTAACCCTTACTCTCAGAGCCTTCACACCGAACCTGTGGACGTTCACGGGCTGGACTACAGCTCCGAGGAGCAGATGGTTCCCTCCTCCATGTTCCAGCAGCATTACAGGTGACGCCCTGACCTCCACACTCACAACAGCCAGGAGCTCATTGTTCATAGACAGGTTCACGATTAACGTGTGTCTCCCGTTCACCCTCTCACACGGGTTTGTAGTCGTACGCTGAATCGTGCGTGCTCTCAAATCACTGGCATCTCAACTTCTGTTTTTGAGGACGAAGTACCATATATACCCTTCTTACCCTTAGAGTTTTGCTCACAAAGGGACATTTGTTTCCGCATACATACCCTCTCTATCACCCTACATATTCACCCAGTAAGGTGTGTTCAGTGTTAAACAGGATGGCTTCATGCAAATCGTGTCACCTAATCATGACCTAAATCATGATGCTACACACTAGTAACTCTCTCTGTATCCTTTCTTCACAGATCTGCTGAATATCGACTTCCTTCTAATTCTTCTTTTGTCGTGGAGGACTGCAAAGAAAGCCAGAACTACAACTGCCATGCCCCCGATGTGGCCACCGTTCCCAGGGATGACATCACCACACCGGGGTCAATCAGGGAGCACCGCCCCCTGCCCCAGGCCACGCCCAGCCACAGTTACAGGGTCAGCCCCACTGGTGACGTCGCTGGACCATCCAAACCCAGTCCAGCCATCCTAAGGCACCCCCACCATGGACACTACCTGGCTGACCAATCCATGGCTGGACACGGGCATGGCGGCCAGTATCGTAAGCCCTCCCTGCCCCACCATCACCCACTCAACCCAGCAGAGCACTCCGGCTACCAGCACGGTTATCACCATGGCAACTCGGCGGAGTGGAGCCAGTACTCTCTGTTCCCCTATGCCTGTTGGTAATCCCTGCCTCTGGATCATGCTGTTCTGATGACAGGCAGCAGTTTCAGGCTGTCTTACTGAACACAGAGGCCTGTTCTTCTGAGGAGACGGTTTGCAGGGTCCTCTCATGTTGGGACGTATGGACACGCGTGTCAGAGGTGGAGCTTGTTCCGTGTGCGTGTGCTGTTCCCCGGCGAGCGATGCCCAGAGAAATGTTTGACTGCTGGAACAACAGGCCTGTGCAGCAGGTCAGATAGAGGACTGTAGTCTGACCCATGCTCAGGACAGTACACATGTCCATTACCCTCTGTTTGACTGTGTGGGTGCTTGTGCTGGTGAAAGTTTGTGGGATGGTGTTTGTGCATGCGTGAAAATGTGGGGAAATTTAATATTTTATTTTTGTATTATTTTATTATTCTATAATTGTCCCATAAAATAATAGGTGCATGCTGATGTCTTTAGAAAATTGTTTTGACCAATTTTTCTTTAATCAGCTCTATGTGTACATTTCAGAAAAATAAAAAACCTTACCTAACTTCACCATCCAGGTACATCTTTGACCTACGTTACATTGCCCCTTACACTCTTCATGAATCCTATTACAATTTTAACCAGATATTTTTTTGTTTGTTAATGTTATCCTGGTAATGTCTTATTTCTTGCTATTTTAACACAACATAAATGTCACAAATGACTTGGTTCACCACACACTGGTGGCCCAGGGAGGAGAGAAAACAGAATGACACAGAGACATAAGGACAGAGATGAGAACACAGCACACTCATCACACACACAGACTGATGACAAACAAACACACCCAGACTGTTCACACACACCACACACACACACACACACACCACACACACACACACACACACACACAGACTGATCACAGCTCACACACACACTGATCACAGCTCAAACACACACACACAGACTGATCACAGCTCTCACACACACACATGCACAGATGGATCACAGCTCACACACACAGACTGATCACAGCTCTCACACACACACTGATCACAGCACACACACACACACACACACACACACAGACGGATCACAGCTCACACAGAAGCACATGGAGGGTTCTAGATTGTTGGTTAAAGATGGTGAGGACGATAAGCCTGGCCTGGTTTGCCCAGCAGAAGGCAAGAACGTGCGTGCTGTAAATGTTTAATACTGTCTGGGTTTGTGTGTTGGCCAGTGGGGGGAGAGGGGAAGGGGGGCTACAAACAGAGCCAGCCGGACTAACTGTAACTGGGCCAGGAAGCCTCTGGGAACACAGGGTCAGCCACATGGATCAAGGAACCAACCATGTCAACTCAACCACAGCAGGAGACTGTCTGCTAGGATCACATTTGAACTGGAAAATAAAAACGCAAATCAAAAAGCCAAACTCAACATGCTGTGAGTATGTTTACAGACAAGGAAGCGTAGGACCATGACAAAATATGACAGATGTAAACATTTGAAACATTCAATCAAACGGACGGAGCATCACGCTATTTATGAATTCGGTTTGCGTAAACATATTTGGAGGGGCGATTTTTCACAGCTGACCTCATCATCACCCTGGGCTGCGATCGTGGCAGCCTCCGCCACAGATAGCCTGGAGGTGGGTCGGTAATGGACTGGAGAGAGGCCCGCATCGACCCCAGAGCTAGCCCAGCCTGAGGAGGGGTCGGAGCCCGCCTGATCCGCTACAAACAGCGGCCACCGCACACGCTGCTGTCACAGCCTAAATTACATCGACCGGCTTAATGACGCCTCTTTAAACCGGAGCGGGGCCACTGTTCGCGGATGGAGAACAGCAACATGTACGATGTGTTCAAATCCCACAGTATGGAAATAGCCCTGCGTGTTAACTGCAGTTTGTGTTGGGGGTCGACAGGCCAATTAATGAAACACAAGCCGGGTCTGGTTAGGGACAAGGTAACCAAAACAAACCTGTACAAGTGAAGATTAAAGATACAATGGAACACAGACACATGCATCCCCCTCCCCTCAAAACCCCCCGCAAATAGTTATTTCATGTGACGAGGCTGAGTTGCAACCTTGCCCCTGTTAAGTTGAATTCCTCTGTAGGTCAGAGAAGTAGCAAATCTCTTTTCTTAGCACTTCATTAGCATTCATTAATTGCTTCCTCTCTCAGGGGCACTGCCACAATCAAAACTGGAGCCGTGAGAAATTAAACAGAGACAGTGCTGTCCTCTGCTCCAGATACACAGTCCTACAGCAAAAACACCCCCTCACCCCCACCCTCACCATCAAATCTGTGCCATTTGCAAGTATTTGTAGATCTCTCTCTCTGTCCCTCTCTCAAAAAACAGGCCAGAGCAACTTAAAGAAGTAGACGTAAATTTTATTTACTTGTTCTGTACATAAAGGGTCATACCAGCACGGGTGTTAACCATGGGACATATTAACACATGTAAATGGTATAAGAAAATAAAAGGCACAATATTTTTCCATTTTGAATTAAGAGGACGACACAGAGGCTTTCTAAAACGTGAGGGGAGGGGGGGGGGTCAAAGCACAGGAATACTGTTAATGTCTTCACCAAACAAAACCGGAAGCATGTTGAGAAAACGAATCCTCGGATCGAAAACAGAAATCTGAGCTGATGTATTGCTTAAATCGGTGGGATGGGAATGGAAGGTTAAACCAAAGTACAAATGAAATGGATCATGGCGTAAAACAAGAAGTCAAATTCAGTTTTATTAAGTAAATGAGACGGGCACAGAAGCAGCATTGGAGAACTGGAGCAGATCTTCCAGAATAAGAGCACATGCAGAGGCCACCAGCAGGTATTTTTCCCTTTTTAAAAAGTCACCTTCGGTCAAAAGTATTTATAATGTGTTTTTTTCTTATTTTTCCTCATTTTAATTCCATTTTTATACTAACAACAAACATTAAATGCTCATTTCAACAGCTGGCAAGAAAAGAAAAGAAGAAATGAAAAACAGATTACAGTGGGGGGGGGGGGGAGGCTGAAAGGTGTAGGATGGTTTACACTGTGGAAAGTTGTGGAAGAAAGAGGGGAGAGTTTTGGGGAGCGAGACAGGAGTGATTGCAGTACAGGGTTCCTCATGTGGAACACATACCGAACACACGCGTGTTCCATCTCTGAGGGGGAACCCTGGACAGAGGGGGTGGGGGACAGCAGAAATGCTAACCAGATACGAGGAAAGAGAGAGATCTCTGGATGGGTCTGCTTGAGTGACAGTGTTGTGAGAAAACGGCGTTGTTGGGGCTGGCCGAGCCCCCCTCGCCCCTCGCTCCCCTCGCCCTCCTCCCCTGCCGGTGGTGCCAGGAGGTGCCCTCTCAACGCAGAAGCTCTTTCCTCCTGTTCAGAGGAAGCCCACAAATAAACAACACTGGCCACAGCCTGGTCACAGTCGAGACACGTGCTTGGAAAGGGATTAAAACCTCAATCAGTGCTCCGCGATTTATGGCACAAATCAAAAAAAACATACGAGATGAAATTACATATGGCCGTATCACATGATGTCCCGGGGGGGAGAATATAAATAAATGTGGAACTGTTGGATCTCTGGTATCTCAGGCGACGGTGCCGTTCTCTGCTCAGAGTCCTCCTGCCTGATCCTGTCCCCGTCAACGCAAAACACACATCCACGCATCAATCATCCTCAAAACAACTACAGGGGTCAAACCGTGTGTGTGTGTGTGTGTGTGTGTGTGTGTGTGTGTGTGTGTGTGTGTGTGGCCTGACATTAAGGTACAACAGTGAATGACTGGTGTAACAAAAGGTATCTGGGCTGGCTCTACCCTTCCAGAAACCCACTCTGCTGGGGTTGAACTGACACACTACCACGGTATCTCTCTTCATAGTAGCGTCCTCGTGTTCCGCAACGGCAAAAAATGCAAACAAGCCCTCAGAATACCTAAGTAGAGTAAATGTAACAAAAGATCCACAAAATAAAGAACCAAAAAAAAAGAAAATGACACACAACAACAACAAAAAAGACACTCAAATAAAACAAACCAGGTGAAGTGGCATGGTGGTTACCCAGCAAACATACACGTCGCTCTGGCGATGGCCAACGATACTGACGTGACCAAAGAGAGGCCAAAACACTGGCAGCCTGCGAGCAGGAACCATAGGAACGGAGCGAGGGGGAGGTTGGTTAACCGAGCCTACAGCTGTAAACAGTCAGAAAGCCGCACACAATTGGTTGTCGTGACGATACAGCGAGCGCCAAGGGGCGCAGCCTCGAAGCGGGCGAGCGCGGATCCGTAGGGGGGGCGTGGGGGAAGCCGGCAGGGTTTGAAGGGGTGGCGTTAAGAGGAGGGAGGTCTGGTCGGTTGGGGGGGGGGGGGGTGCAGGCTGGGTGGGGTAGAGGGGTCCCAGGTCATTCGCTCTCGTCAGGGTTCTGGGGGTCCAGTATTTTGACGTGGGTGAAGGGGAACAGGCCCCTCCGGCCGTTCACCTCGCCCTCCCACTGGCCGCTGATGTTCATCCTCGTCACCTTGACGATGTCACCGACCTGGAGGGGGGCGGGGGGGGGAGAGACAAGAAGTCAGACCGGTTATCTTCGCATCCTCATCCAAAGCAGACAGAACGTTGAAGGGTGGCAGACAGGGGGGGGGGGGGGGGGGGGACAGTCCGGTCTGACCACGTTTTGCCATGGGAACAGAGGAGGACAGGAGCTGATGCTTTCTGACCCCGAGCTTTGTGACCTCAATCTGTGCGGACCATATGCTCTCGGGATTAAAAGCAAAAGATTGGCATTGTTACGGAGATGATTAGAACGTCCGCTGAAGGGGGCGGGCCTAGATATTGCAGAGGAACACGCGCCCGTCAAATCAGATTTCAAGGACATTTCAAAAGCAGCTCTGTGTAATAATGCAGCATTTTCATATCTGGAATCATCCATGACCACATCGCTAATCCAGAAACAATCAGCCTGGTTTTTCCTAGGAAAAAAAGCCCTTCACATTTTATATACTTCTGACTGATAAAACGAACAGACATGGCTAAGTTGAATTAAATAACATCCACCAATAGAATCACAAATTTCAACAGATACGAAAAAATCGGTAACAGAATTATATCACTGACACGTCGACAGAAGGTCCGACACTATTTTCTACACACTGGCCCTCCCTGATCAGACAAACAGTGACTGAGGTTTGATTCCTGTCTGAAAACATCTGTGAGTACCTTAAATCGAAAACGCTCTCCATCTGAAACACACAGGGTTCAAAGCAAGGCCAAATCATCTGTCTAATGACAAACGCAGGCTCTCCAAGAATAGCCGGACAAGACGTATGACAGCAATATGCTAAACATATCAGCAACTCTCCCAAGCATTGGGTGGAGGGAACTATTGGCAAACAGATTCCAGCCACGTGCAGCAAAAAGGGGGAAAGGGTTCACTTCAGCCACATTTCATCACAATGCTGAGTCACGTCGGAAGAAGAGCGTTCGGAAGAAGAGCTTCTGAGGGTCAGATAGCTCAGTGGGTTAAGGCGTTGGCCTCGTGATCGGAAGGTTGTGAGATCGATCCCCGGCTGTGACTATATGATGTTGTGTCCTTGGGCAAGGCACTTGCACCCTATTTGCCTCAGGGAGAATGTCCCTGTACTTACTGTAAGTCGCTTTGGATAAAAGCGTCTGATAAATGTAAATACACAGAAATACACAGCGTGCGGAAACACCTCGGTATTAATGTGCACAGACGAGGGGCTGCCAAGCTGTCTGTCTGTCCTAACCCAGCACAACGCCACCACTCCCCCCATCGCTGCTGAATGACGAGAAAACAGGAGGATGGGGCTGACAGACCGCATGACTAGTAATGTTGTGATGCAGATCTAACCAGCTTCCTCTACGTGTGGTTTGTGCACCAGGTTATGGTAGACCGGTGCTCATCACTTCTGCTATCAGGTTGTTTTTTTGGGGGGTGAATTCAAACAGGAAATTTAACGGATGTTTGTAGCTGAGAGGCCTGACAACATGATAAACAGTCTGGATGAAACATCATATGTGAGAATGACTTCGCGGGGGGGGGGGGGGGGATGAAATATCCACATGATAGAAGGCAGACATATTCGGAGGCAAACGCTCACGGAAGGATCGGATGTGTGTGTGTGTGATCGGATTGAGAAGCAGAGGGGGTCGAGGTCTGTGAACCCTGCTGCTGTTTCATGAAGGCTCTTAATCCCAGGTGTTCTGAGCAGGCGTGTTTTAGCTTTGATGGGGGGGGGGGGGGGGAGACAAGCGCACTGTGTCAAAAGGGACGGACATCAGAGGGTGGCACCCTGCCAATCAACCCTCGCCTATAGCATCGCAAACTAACTCATCAGCCGAGCGCTGCGCATCCTTTTCTGGTTACTGGGTCATCTCCCTACACCTCTCATCGTGGCAGAGGAACAGCCAGGTCGCACGCTTGGGGAACCGAGAGCTTGTTCGGTTTTTTGACGGCAAGTGACACGCTACCTGCCACACGCACTCTCACTGCTCCTCACACACACACAAACACACACACACAGGATTTCTGATGCTTCAGAGGTAACGTCTGGAATGAGGTTAACAAACGGCACGCAATGCTGGATGAGGGCCTTCCCAGACTAGGACCAGCCTCTTCTTTATTACTCAGCATTTCTAAGCCGCAAAAAAAAAAAAAAAAGCTGACTGCTTTGCACTTCCTCTTCAGGAAATCAACATTTGATTGATGGAATCTATAGCAGTGGCCAGGAGAGCGGAGGGGGGGCAGAGGGGAGGGGGCGGGGGCAGAGGGGGAGGCCAAGGATGAAAGGGGGGGGCCCACAGAGGATGATGACAGGAAGTGAGAGCGTGATTGAGCGGAGAGAGCAGGCATCAGCCCATCTTCGTGGGCGTTTCTGAGAGTACACCAAAGCTATGGTGCTAATCGTTTAACAAGAAGATGAACAGACTACTATAGAGAGCCTATATACTAAACTAAAGCCTATACTATAGCCTAGTAGTATACTATAGTACTATAGTAGTAGTACTATAGCCTACACTAGTAGAGCCTATACTATACTAAAGAGCCTAAAGAGGTCAACCGGGAGATTTAATGTTCCCCTTCAGGCTGCCATAAAGGGAGATGGGTTAAAAGTAAGGTCCTTTCATACTGTACCTCTAGAGCCAGAGCTGTCTTGTCATAGGCACAGGGCACCCGTTTCTGGATGGCTTTGGCCATAACCGGCCCGTTCTGCATGGAGGGCAGGGGGGCGATGACGGCTCCGGGGGTGCCGGGAGGCAGGGGCGAAGGCGTCTGGGGCTGGGCGTAGGCGTGGGCCGGCTCGGGGATGCCGTAGCTGTTGGAGTTGCGGGAGCTGTGGGGAGGCTGGCCGGGGTGGGGGGAGGGCCGGAGGAGCTTCTCCACGTAGGGGACGGGGATCATGCCCACGCGGCCCTCCTTGCTCTTGGCGCTCCACCACTGCTCCTCCGGCTTGTCCAGGATGATCAGGATCTCCCCCTTCTTGAAGGGCAGGTCTTCCGCGTCGCTGCCGGTGAAATCGTACAGAGTCCGCACGTACTCCAGGTTCTCGTCCGGGCCGCCCATCTGAATGGGGCCGGTACCTATCGCTGTGCTGGGGTACCTGAGCAACAAGGTGGATAAAACTATTAAAGAACATCATACCGTTCTTGTGAGGGAATATACCAAACTTAGAACAGTTTAGATGGTAAAACAATACGCAAAAACTTTTAAATGAATCAAAATGCAGCATTTTGTGCTAACGTTGCATGGTCATAATCCTCCTCGTTATCATAACAGGGCCACACCCACTTTGTAAAAGCATACTACCGTCAAAGTGCCTTAAGGCAGAAATGTTGGAGGCATTCAACCTTGTGTTGAACCACAGCTGACAGCTTGTTACCTGGGGGCAGGTTCTATGAGTGTAGTCGTGTCCAGGTAGTGGATTTTGTAGAACTCCAAAAGAGCGGGTAGGTGCTCGAATTCTTGGTCTCCTATCTTGAACCTCTTGCTCGGCAAAGAGTTGATGATGTAGTGGGACACCTTGGAGTTTTCAGATACCGACAGCACGTAGTCGCCAGGACAAGTCGAGGAATCTCGAACCAGAAACATGCCATGCCTCTGACCCTGCAGTCTGTTCTGGGCTTCCTGCCGGGACACAGGTCCAAAATACCAACTGGCCCGGTCTGAGGAATCGAACCGTGCAGATGACATATTTGATCACCAATAAATGAATAAATTAACGAATATATTACTTCTCAGCTCAATTAAATCAAAACCAAAGCTTGGGTTGATGAAGTTGTTAGTTGATCAGAGTGCACAGTTGATGCATGAGCAAATCTGTTCGCAAGATGCAAGGATAAGTGATGCCTTAGGTGCTGGAGAATGTGGTGATGCCTTAGGTGCCGGAGAATGTGTGTGTCACCCCCCCAGCCAAGGCTGCAGGCTTGGCCAAGCTACATCCAACCACGATCTGAATCTGACGTTTCAAAGACAGGCTGGGACAAGCCCAAGACAACTTTCAAGCATAATGACTTCACTCAACGTCTAAACGGGGCTCTGGTGCAGAAACTGCGAAAAGTTCCACACGTCTAACTATAGAAGGTAGACAATGACTAGAAACAATGATCCATATAGGTTCCCCTTTTCGTTCCTTCTTGAAGAAAGCACCCGTGAAGTGCAACAATATCTCTCCAGTCACTGTCTATTAACGTCGCCCTCACTGTTTGAGCAGACGAATCTCCATGTCTTGTACAAATGTTGCAAATAGCAGTGAGCTGAAGCCCCGAACGTGTCACTTTGTATCTTCCAGGTCGCAAAGTAAGGCACGAGTGGAAAACATTGAATTTTTGAAATCCTTTTCCTTGAGTCCAGGCAGACTTTTGGAGGCAGTAACAAAAATGGCGGACTTGCAACACGTCTTCAGACCAAATGAAATGAAAAAAACAACCTGCCTCCCGCGCGTCTTTTCAGTCATAAAACCTTATTTATCCTTGAAGTTGTATCTCTATCGGCGCCGAAATAAGAAAAGTGGACTGTTTCTAAAACTATTCTTTCCCTTGTTCATGGTTCGGGTCCGCTGCTTTACAGCCCGATGGAGTTCGAGTCCCGAACACCGAAAAATGGCGTCCAGAGGGCGGGTCCGCGCGCTCCCATTTGCACGCGCGTCTATTTGCACGTCATTGACCGCCTAGAGCGGTTCTTGCTCAAACACCCCGCGTGGGTTCAGCTGTGAGTGTGACACATGGATGTATTATATTAAATATATAATATTAATATAATAATATAAATAATATATATATATATATATATATATTGTGTGACCGAGAAAAGCATGAAGGCGGCACTGCACATTTATATTGAGTCATTTAGCAGACGCTCTTATCCAGAGAGACTTACAGAAAGTACATGAACATTCCCTCCCTGAGTCAAGTAGGGCAAAGTGCTTTGCTCAAGGACACAACGTCATTTGGCACGGCCGGGAATCGAACCGCCAAGTTCTGATGACCAGACCGATTTCCCTAACCGCTCAGCCACATTACTTCTAGAGTCATAGCAGGCCTACAGGTTAATTGTTTTACTGTCAGTAAAACGTAGTCAAATGCATGAAGTCAACAGTAACGAAACCGAAACAACACAATCTGACACACAATCTGACACCTAGAAATAAATCGTGGACGATGATGGAACCATGAACCGATGGAAATATGAACATGTGCAGTCCACTGGTAGCACTGTACATACTGTATACACTGGTAGGTATCTATACCTTTTTCAAATTGATAATCATTCGCATTATCCCTAACTTCTGTGGCATTGAACCGTGACGCATCAATGGGGTCCTTCTCAAGCCCAGTTCAGTGTAACACTCTGGACATGAAAGGGACAGGCTGCATTTGAATGCAAGGGATACTGCCACGGAAGTGACATTAACCTCTGAACACAAGTAATGAGAGGTATGGTGCAAAAAACGACCGTTTCTGGAACCTCCCAACGACCCGGAGGGATATAAACAACCATATAATAAGATATTTGTGTTTTCTTGCTTCCTTTTGTAATTAACAAGTCGTCTGTGTCCATTCAGCGTTGCAGCTGTCACTAAGATGGTCTCATCACTGCAACGCAGCCTGCATGTTAATATGTACACCCACTGATTTTAATGGCTATATGTCTGCCAATTCCCTCGTTTCCGCAAAGGCTCACTGATGCAACAAATTGGATGGAAATAGTATTAATTTATTTATCTTTTGAGGATGGAGATCATCTTCTGCCTACTAAAAATAGTAGGCTGGGTGTTACGGCAAATAAGTGACCTATTTTTCCAAAGTCATTCTGGGCCCCGACCTTCTCACTTAAAATAGTTTAAACACTAAATTGTGGCTTTCAAGCTGATCAGTGGAGATGGTCAGAATGATCCACTTTATTTGGGATCTGCACACAAATCGTACACCCTCTGGTGGTTAATAAAATTAGTATTTTATTTTATTTCATCTGCAAATTCGGATATCAAAGCAAATCTACTTTAAATTATTAATCAGAATAGGAATCGTATTTTATTCGCCATGTAAATTGCACAAACACGGAATTTACTGTGGCTGGATGCAAACAATAAACATGTAGCTAAGCCTACGGAACTCAAATAAAAAAGTAGGCAAGTAGATAAACGAACCATTTTAAAATAAACAATCTGAAGTATAAACGGAAGATATATCATAATAATAATAAAATAAAAAATAACACTACATAAAGATGGAGTAGGAATATGAATATGAACAGTCTTCTGTGACTTTTATACTTTTTACTTATTCATACTTTTATTTTGAAAATCCGAAAATCAGTATTGTCGCTGTCTTCACTAGACCAGCTAGCTTAGCAACCAGCCTGGATACCATCCCGCTAGCATAGCGACCAAAGCTGCCATGGAAGTCCCAGGACCAGACAGTGACTGGAGAAGCCCTGCTTTCAGACAGAAAGTTGTGGCACAAATGTAAGAACACATTGCAAATGTAATTAAACGTCATGTACATTATTAGAAGCGTTACACTAGCTCACTAGCTTTAGCTTTTCATTCCAACTTTGTTCGTGGCTTTGCTAGCGACGTCGCTAGCTTGAAAGGGCTATCTAGCGTTAGCCTAGCGAGCTAATATTGTAGTCGATCAGCGGTGCATAAAAGCAACACAACTTAAAGTACCTCAGTTGTTTACATAAAGTTTTTTATTTATTAAATTAGGTGACTTTATTGTAGAGCTATAGCTATGAGTTTATAGGTACAGTAGTTATCTAAGGGGTAAAACGTTAGCCAACGAGTTAGCAAACGTTGCGATGAGTCATATACTGGATCCGTGTAGATCTGTGGGTTTCAGTGAGGGTGTAACTTAAGTTAAATGACCGATAACGTTAGAAATTGTTATTTTAAGCAATACAATCACAATAAGACCCACTTAGAAAACGCCCTTTTTCTACAGCGACGAAGCGATGAGAAAGGCTGGAACTGCGCCCACGAAGTCCAGCAATGAGATGGAGAACCATGTTTACCTAAAAGCAAAATCTAGAGTAAGTAAAAAAAGCTTTTAGTCATGATTTATGATGGTGTTGTGTAAGTCATGATCTAAAAATAGATAAACAAGCTATCATCATATATCAGCAATATATCACAGCAGTATAGACACATAACTGCAGAGCTGCACTATTAATTTCCTATCTTTGACAGGAAGAATATTTGTCTCTGGTGGCGAGGCTGATCATACACTTCAGAGACATCCGTAAGTTTCCATATGCATCCATTTGATTTATTTATGTTTCGTGACAGCTGTATAGTTGATTTAAAAGACATCTGCCTTTCTTTACAGATAAAAAGGCGCAGGGAGGTCCAGGTAAGTAGAAGCACTGCAAGGAATTCTCAGTACCTGCCCTCTAATGTTGAGTGTTTGAATATTTGATGAGGAATGGTTCCAGCATGTCTTTTTTTTGTTGTTGCTGTGTTTATGTACTTTTTGCTAGATCCAATGAATGCCTTGACTAACCTGACTGGAATTGGAGGGGGTCCAACTGGCATTGGCATGGGCCCTCGCCCACCTGGGGTGCCCATGAGTGGCATGGGGACCATGGGGCAGATGCAGATGGCCAATCATGCTATGGCAGGGGTGGCTGTTAACCCTCAAGCCAGTGAGTGTGTCTCCTTGAAGTGAACGTTTCCCCTCTTCTTTTTATTGTTCCTCACCAGCTTTCAAATCGATACACTATTGATACTCGGCCCTTAGGGCAAGGGCCGGTTACTTTTTGGATCGAAACAGCCCCTCCAACTGTTCATAGTTGGACATCATTCAAATGCACAGAGCTGGCTGTTCCCTTCCTCTTGCAGTGTTTCCTGATGATTCTCAGCCAGGTGACGTGTTCCTCTGATGTCCTCGCTTGCCCTGGTTGCAGGAGGCCCGGGCCAGATGCAGCAGATGCAGCAGATGGCCCAGCAGCAGCAGTCCATCCAGTTCCAGCAGTTCCAGGCGCAGCATCAACAGTCAGCCATGCAGCAGCAGCAGCAGCAGCAGCAGCAGAACACCATGCAGCAGCAGCAGTCGGCCATGCAGCAGCAGCAGCAGTTCCAGGTGCAGCAGCAACAGCAGCAGCAACTGAAGCTGCAGCAGTTACAACAACAACAACAGCAGCAGCAGCAGCAACAACAGCAACATCATCAGAACCAGCAGCTCCAGCACCAGAACCAGCAGCAGCAGCAGGCCCAGAACCAGCAACAGCAGAACCAGGTAAGGAATAAGCCGCAGGTGAAGGCATAGAGAGTGCGTGTCACGATTCTGCAGTACTGACTGCTCCGCCCCCTTTATCCTCCTCAGATGCACCCAGCAAGGATGCAGCAACAGCAGATCGCTCAGCTCCAGCAGCTCCAACAGCTCCAGCAGCAGCACGCCCAGGCCCAGGCCCAAGCCCAGGCGCAAGCCCAGGCTCAAGCTCAGGCCCAGGCTCAGGCCCAAGCCCAGGCCCAAGCGCAGGCCCAGTCCATCCAGCACATGGTGCAGCAGCAGCAGCAGGTTCAGGCCCAGTCCCAGCCCCAGGCTGGCCAGATGCCCCCCCACTCCCAGCAGCAGCAGCAGCAGGGCATGGTGCCCCAGTCTCTGGCCGGCCAGTTGCCCCCCGCCCAGCATGTCGGCTCACTCAGTCAGCAGCAGCAGCAGCAACAACAGCAGCTCAAGATCCAAGCTTTGCAGGTAAAGCAGAGGGAGTGTGGGGGAAACAGAAGCACCATCATACTTGTCCTAGGCCCATAGAGTCAGACACACCCTCCATTACGGCAGACAGCTTCAGTCTTTTATTTTCTTTATATTTTATTTTTACACATCCCTCTGCTTGCTTGCTTCCCTTCATGCCTTTGTGTGTCTGTCTGTGTGTGTGTGTGTGTGGCCAGGCTAGAGCAGCATTGCAGCAGCAGGCAGCACAGGCCCAGCAGGCAGCACAGCAGGCCGCCGCCCAGGCCCAGCTCGCTGCCGCAGCCGCACCTGGCCAGGTAAGAGCAGGGGTGTGTGTGTGTATGTGTGTGTGTGTGTGTGTGTGTGTGTGGGGTGGTGGTGGCATGCATTCACCCCAGGCTGGACTGTGACTCGGCCTGGAGTAAATGCATGTTTTCAAAGGAGAACGCTGTAGGAAATCTGTGTGCGTTAAGGGTCGGCTCAGGTGTGTTACTACTGTACGGCGGTTGTGAGGACCTAACGTGTGGAGTCAACAGCATCGGATCATGCTATAAGGGTTGTTCGTGTGTGTGTGTGTTGCCTTAGACCAAACTAGCCCCTTGCTCATTACCCCAAAAGTGATGTGTACCCTGGGTCTGAGTATATCCTCTTCAAAACCCCCGAGTGTTCAACTAGAAATCCCTCAGTCCATGTCCCACAACCCTTTTTTTTTTTTTTTTTTACACCCTGCTCCCCCCCTCTGTAAAATGCCCCTCTTCCCCTCTTCAATAACACCTCTTGAGGGTCTCACTCCCGCTCCCTGGATGCATGGCCACGCAGCGAATGTTGCTACTGCATGCCTGCTTTGGCCCGTAACGCACAACACTGACCGCATCACGCTCCTCTCAACCGCATCCTCCAGTCCTGACCGTCAGAAGGAAGTGACATCATCGCTGTGCTCCTCATTCTTTTATTTGGAGAGCAGAGCGTGCTCCGTCATCGCCAGGCCTCAAAATCATTATCATAGCAACCATGTTGTTTATTTTCTTCTTCTGTCTGCAGAGTGACATGCTTGGCAAGGCTGCCTGTTCCTTTCTCCCTGTGGGAGAGAGGACTATAACCATGTGTCTTTAGTGTGTGTGTGTGTGTGTGTGTGTGTGTGTGAATGTAAACCAGTAAAACAGGCATGCGCGTGTGTGTCCGAGCGCTCCGAGGGCATGTGCTTCCGCGCTGCCTTGTCTTTTTCCCGCTCGTGACGTGTGTGTTGTCCCCTCTCCTCCTCCCAAAGATGATGATGCGCCCTGGGATGCAAATTCCACCTCGGTTGCCTCGCGCGGCCCCGATCCCCATCATCCCACCAAACTCTGCTGCCATGGGAGGACAGCAAATGCCACAGGTATTTACACCAGGGTAGAGTCACCAGCCTGCCCCTGCCCCCCCCCAGCCTGACCTCAGTCCTCCCCCCCCCCCCTCCGCTCGTTGTGCCCATGACGTCCTCCCACGGCCTCCCCCATGGCCGTACCCAACCCCCCCCCCCTCCCCTCCCCACTACGCTTTCTCCCTTTTCTACCCACCCTGCTCTATGCTGTAGATAGCAAAGTTTTTTCCTTCCATCCTGCAAATGGTCTAAACCGATTCATATTGATTCTACGCTTATTAGTATAGAGTTTATTTTTATTCTTAGGAAGCTGGCCTATTAAGTCCTGAATTGTCGGTATCTTTGAGTCAATCTCTTTTTTTCCCCCCTTACTAGGTACTCAATATCCAGTTTGTGTGAAGGTTAAGAGTTATATGTAATGTTAAAGGACATTTTTTTAATAACATTGTCTTCAGGTTGCCATGTGACCCTGCTCCTAGCCAATGGAAAACCTGGACCACCTTTGGGCTCTCCTGTGATTGGTTGGTCTGCACATGAGCCCCTAATTCTGTCATTTCCACCCCCGTTTCAGCCCCACCAGATGATGTCATCACCCTCCCCAGTGCAGGTGCAGACACCTCAGTCGATGCCCCCTCCCCCCCAGCCGTCGCCCCAGCCCCCGTCCTCACAGCCCAACTCCGTCAGGTAAGCACCTCTCACCCTTCTCCATTTCCATGGGAATGAAACGGGGACCTTCCACAGCCTGTGAACTTGAACCGTGGCACTAACTGCGACCTTAACCCACCCTTTGTGTTCCATCATTGCAGCTCTGGCCCCACCCCCTCACCAGGGGGCTTCCAGCCCAGCCCTTCCCCCCAGCCTTCTCAGAGCCCTGCCACGGCACGCACCCCCCAGAACTACGGGGTTCCCTCCCCAGGACCCCTCAACACCCCAGGTACCAAACCCCAGCACTCCTACCAGCTCCACCTGGTCCAGGTAACCAGTGACCTGTTGAACTAACGATGATCCCCCCCCTCTCCCGACCGCCAAGGCAACCCCGGCTCGGTGATGAGTCCTGCAGGGGCGACGTCCCTGGAAGATCAGCAGTACATGGAGAAACTCAAGCAGCTCTCCAAGTACATCGAGCCCTTACGCAGAATGATCAACAAGATCGACAAGAACGAAGGTATTTAGTCAGCCTGCATCTCAGGACCAAGTCTCCTGTGAGTGTGGATGAGACTCGAGGTGTAACGTGTTCTACCCCTCCCTTTCCTGACCCCACAGACAGGAAGAAGGACCTGAGTAAGATGAAAAGTCTCCTGAACATCCTGACAGACCCCAACACCAGGTAGAGCGTCCGTGTGTTCATCTGCTTGTTTCAGGGGGGCAGGGGGTGGTAGAGTCCCGTGTGCAGGCAGTAAGACTGGTTGTGTTCTCTGGCTAGATGTCCTCTGAAGACCCTCCAGAAGTGCGAGATCGCCCTGGAGAAACTGAAAAACGACATGGCTGTGGTAGGCAATGCCGTCACCGCTTCTTCTTCAGGACGTTATTTGGAAAAGTTGTTTAGAACATTTAAGTCGCTGACTTTTTGGTAATTAGCAAAGGGTTGGCAACAGGTCCGAAAGAGAGTCAACGTGAAGTCATGATATGGTGTGTGCCCCACTCTACAGCCCACCCCGCCCCCCCCTCCCGTGCCCTGCACCAAGCAGCAGTACCTGTGCCAGCCCCTCCTGGATGCCGTCATGGCCAACATCCGCTCGCCCGTCTTCAACCATTCCCTGTACCGCACCTTCGCCCCGGCCATGACCGCCATCCACGGCCCGCCCATCACGTAAGCCCCCTTCCCCCCCAACACACTGATCCATGAACAGGAAGCAGAATATACTGGCGTTCTGGTCTATAGATGTTCCCAGCTTGTGTGAGACACCAATCCTGGTCCTCGAGGGCCGCTGTCCTGAAGGTTTTAGATGTTTCCATGCTCCAGCACACCTCATTCAAATGAATGGGTCGTTATCAAGCTCTGTGGAAGCCTGATAATGATCATTCATTTGAATCAGGCCCTCAAGGACTAGGATTGGTGACCCCTGGTGTAAAAGGCCTCCCCTTGTAAAAATTTCCTGGCTGCTATGGATGCATGCGTTCACAATGCCATCATAGTCATAAATATGACTCCATCCACAACTCCATCCTCCTGTCACCACATATCTCTGATCCCCCTCTGCACACGTTTCCTGGTCCCAGCGGGCCCATCATCGCAGCCCGGAAGAGGAAACATGAAGAGGACGACCGGCAGACCATCCCCAACATCCTGCAGGGGGAAGTGGCTCGCCTCAACTCCAAGTTCCTCGTCAACCTGGACCCCTCGTTCTGCAGCAACAACGGCACGGTGCATCTCATCTGCAAACTGGGTGAGCCCACGGGGAGAGCTGACCGCTCCGGGGTGGGGGGGGGGTTCAGACGCAGCGGAAGGAAAAGCTGGTTCCGTCGTGGAGCTCCGTGATGTAGAGACGCAGCCCCATTTCAGTCTCCGAGCTACACGAGAAAAGTTTGATCTTTAAAAAAAATATACATAATTCCAGTTAAGATCTCCCCAGTTGAGATTTGGTTGTACAGTGACAGTAAAGATACTCGTCCATGTGTCAGTAGACAGTCTACAGAGGCTCAGGTCCCTCCACTGACAGGCTGTGCTCTCCCTGTGCAGACGATAAGAACCTCCCCAGCGTGCCTCCTCTGCAGCTCAGCATCCCAGCAGACTACCCAGAGCAGAGCCCTCAGTGGGCCGACGACGTCCAGCTGTATGGTGAGTCCCTGCTTCTTCTCAGTCACGCTCCCTCACAAACATACGTGCATATATATAATTGAACCGATCTTTTAAAATGACCAACTGGTTGATTGCCCTTCCTCGTGTTTTGACTTCCAGCGGCGAATTCGTTCCTTCAGAACGTCCACAAATACATGACTTCCAAGTTACTGCAACTCCCGGACAAGCACTCGGTGACGGCACTGCTGAACACCTGGGCACAGAGCGTGAGACAGGCCTGTCTGTCTGCGGCGTAGAGGCCCAACACACACACACACACACACGGACTTGACCCACCCTTCCCCCACTCTACTGACTGTAATGAACTGCATTAACTGGACATAGGAGTTCTCTGCACTCCAGGAGCAGTGGACCTTCTCTGCCACTAGGCAGTGCTGTTGCAACACAAGGATACTGACTTAGTGTTCATGAATGGGTTCAACTGGTTGCATTTCTGAGGAAAGGAAAATGTGCGACGCAGAACTTAACACTTGCGGTGTAAAGCTTTGAAGTGTTTGTGTATATATATATATATAATCTTAAAGGAATTTCTTATGAATAAATAATTTTCTGTTTATCTGTCTTGTTAAGAAATAAGGAAGGGGGGGACGAAATTGAACTTCAATGACGTTGTGATGTAGGTACACAGAAATACTTTTATTGTAGCCGTGTGGTAGCTCACATCTAGCTGGTAGTGGTCTGTCATGAAAGAGGGATCCAGGGCGATGGTCCTTCAGTGGTACGGCAGGCGGCCCCGATCAGTGCACCGTCCTCCTCAGCCGGCTCCTGTGGATGGCCTGGGTCCTCTTCTGCCGCTCTGCCACGCTGGAGTTCAGGCTCTGTTTGAGGGCTGGAAGGAACACCCTCTCTGCCACGCCAGCCTGGGAGCTAGAACTCCACAGGGGGGGGGGAATCACAAAGAACAACCACTTAAAAAAGCACAACAACAAAATATAACGGGTGCTTTCTGTTAATGATTGTAGAGGTAGCCTGTAACGGGAATCCACCTACATTTTCTTGGGTTGCGGCTGGAGTTCTAGCTTAGGAAACCTCTCAGTTTCAGCTCTTAACAGGAGATAAAACAGGACATCTAAATCAGTGTCTACATCTAGAACCGAACTTCCATCAACCGTGTCTGAAGGCGGAGACAACGATTACCTTGTTCCATCGGCGAGGTAGGACTTGGTCAGGATGTAGTTCTCTGGGGTGATTTTCTTGCTCAGTACGATGTCTCTGAGAACAGCCTTCACGCGCAGGATCTAGACGGCAACACAGCAGACCCATGTACTGTGCACACGCACACACACACACACACACACACACACACACACAGTGTCTGCACGTCGTGCCAGCATAAGCGCCTAGCCTACCTCCTGAGACTGCATGCTGTTGGCGTTGTACAGCTGCCGGATGATGATCTCACACTCGTGCAGGGTGGGGGCGCGGGGGGGGTGGGCGGGGCTGCTGTGGATGCGCAGCGGCTGCAGGGAGGTGATGAGGCCCCCCCTCAGCTCCGGCTTGGGTTCCAGCCTGGGGGGGCCAGGGGCCTCGCTGGAGGGACCCAGGCTGCTTCCAGGACAGGACAGACACCCACATGGTTTCTATCCTCACTGTAAGTGTCCTAACCGTGGCATTGCCAGGAAAATCTAGAGAGAGCGGCCATTAAAGAATCTCCCAGAGTAACCACTAGTAATCATTCAACTGTAAATAAATGGGAGGTTCTCCTTTATCAGTCGACTGAATTTGGAAGTAATGACATTGGTACAAGAGGCTTACTGAGCCTGAATCCTGATAGCTGTCAGTCAGTGGCTGTCTCTCTGCGGGGGGTGGAAGGGTACCTGAGTGTGTCTAGCAGAGCCTCCTCCTGGTAGAAGCCTTTATGGGCCTCACTGCCCTGTGTCGGTGGCCTTGTAGCCCGGCGGCTGGTTCCTAAACATAACACTGCGTGATGTGCGTGCGGATCTACTGGCATCGCTTATCTACTTAAGTCGCACAGCAAACTGGGCTGCACTGAATGAAGTCATAATACTGACTATAATATAATTATAGTTATTAATAGTTATTATTAGTAATTATAGTAATAGTAGTAATAGTAATTATTATGAGTTATAATTAGTTATTATTAGTAATTATAATAATATAATATAATTCAGGCCCAGGAGGAAATCTTATTAGATTAGATTTTAGATCAAGATAAATTATGCTAAACAAATATTCACTGTCAGCAAACATTGCATCAGCAAAGCCTGTGTAGACCTCAGTGTCATCCTAGCCTGAGGATCATGCTGTGACTAAAGCTCAGATTGTATAAAGAAGGAAAAAACAAAGCCTACCTTTCCGGCACAACTTTGGCATCTCCATGATCATCTTATACTGCAGATCTGTAGAGAAGTGTAAGTAACGTCATGCTGTGGCCAACACATTTCACGCAACACATCTCTGGTGCTCTCTGGTAAGCTCTTCAAGTCTTGACATGGCTCTTTCTCTCTCACTGAGTGAAGATAGACAAGCGGGTTCTCTCTTCAGCCGGATTTGAAAATCTTTCGGCCGGTGGTGGAGAACCCGAGTTGACATGGAGAAGCTTGCTGCCTGTCCTGTAAAGTGATCCAGTACCCCCAACAGTGAAACACTCACCGTCCATTCATTTCCCTCATTCAATAACCCTGTGTTGCCATGCAACCACTATATAGAGTGTCACTTCAGTCAGCACAGTCTCATCCTCAGACAGAGATTGTATGGAACATGTAAACAAATGAATAAAAACATGCATATGAACTACAACAGCAGATCCCACCTGAATCCATATTTCCCCCCAAATGATCTTGCAATGCACATGCTGCAGCAAAGCCTTGCATGATTTTTTTATGCAACTGGCCCCTGATCAGTGCTGCATGATCGTTGCATCACAACACTGGAACCAGTCATCCAAACAAATAAATTCAACCATTTAAATCAAAATATGCCAAGTCAAAGAACTTCATTACAACAATTAACTTTTTTCTTTCTTTCTAACAAGCTGTCTACCTATGAAAGTCAGGAAAACAGTAGTTGGTCGTCAGATCGAGCTGGATCCCACCTTTATTCTCCCGTCTCAGCTGGTCTATCTCCCCATGCAGTTTCTGCAGGGTGTCCTTGTGCTGCAGCTGCAGGAACTGCAGGTTTCTCTGGAGCGACAGAACCCGGGGGTCCTCCATGCTGCTGGGAGGGGGACCCTCTGCCCCTCTCCCCGGGGACGGGGGGTCGAATAGTCGGTACGGATGTTTGACCACCGGTGAAGGTCGGGGGACGAAAGACTTGTCCAGGCATCCTACCCGGGACCAGTGAGGCAGGTTTCGTAAAGGTGGAAGACTGTTGTTTGACATTGCTTTTATTTCTATTTATTTTAATTCATAAATATATAAAGTCAGAGAATCAAGACTAATGAAGCTAACATCGACTAGCCTACGCTAGCCTATAAAGTTCGTGTATTTAGAGCTCCGGCTCACTACTATGACCAGACATCTCATCGTTCAGTTTCGCTTGCAGCAAGTACAGTGTTAGTTCACCTCCTATTAATCCACATGAATTATTGAAAAAATCCAGATAATTTAGTTTTTAAAGTCGATAATTTAGCTAATCTGATGTGACACTGACAGTTGGTTAGCCTTGTTCTTGGCAAAGTGAGCATGCGCAGAACGCATGGCTACAACGTTGCCTTGGTAACAGGTTTTTTCGCACATGATTGCGTTTGAAAGTTCTGTAAAGTATATATATGTATTTTTTTTTAATCAGGCCATTTCAAATCATAATCCATGTGCTCATGGCACCACAATACCTTATGTAAACCCCACACCCCTCAGTGGATCGCTGTAGTTTATTCATCCCCCTATCCTGGAACTGTACTGCTTTGGTGAAACAGTGGTTGAAATGTGGGATTAATAAACTGCAACACATCTTGTACTAGGAAAGTACAACAGATCTTCTGATATTTTATTATGGACTTTGCAATCCTTCTGTAAAATGGACACAACTTAAGAAATCATTTCAACAGCCTAAAAGTGGCTTATTTTTTTGCACATCTGAAAGTCAATTCAACTATAGTATTTACAAGGGTAAAATGGCAAGATATTCCGCAACATAGTGCAAAGCACAGAGGCAACAAAAAAAACAAGGCTGCCAGTTCAGTTGGCAACCTGCTAATGAGTCTTCAGTTTGTCTCCCACCAGGGTCATGAGGACTCCATAGAGAAACCCTCCAGTGAGGAGGAGCAGAGTGCAGGACAGGGGGCCCACCGACACCAGCGCCCCCATCGCGTACAGCAGCACGAGCAGCAGCAGGGTCCTGTAGCTGGCTAATGTGCGGATGCTGAGCCGCGGCTGGGTGTTCCTCTCTAAAGTCCGCCGGGTCACCGGGCTCCTCCTCCTCCTCCCGCCTGCTCCGCTCACGGGGCTGGCCAGGTAGTGGCGTCCTAACCGACCCAGGAAGTCCTGGCGCGAGCAGAGAGCCACCATGCGATCGCCAAACTGGAGAGATCAAATGAAGCTCGGATCACACACTGGGTCATTTGGAATGATCGCTATCCTAAACGTTGTCAGATTGTAATCTGTAATCTGCTTTCTCTCCTGCCAGATTACTCACCCTGTCATTCACCAGAGACGAGATCCGGAAAAGCAATCGCACCAGCACAGCGTTCTCGTAGCTTCTGATTGGCTGCAGCTCTGGGTCTCCCTGGTACTCAATCTCGAATTTGCGCAGTCCATTGATGATCTGCATCAAAGAGAGTCAACGAATGATGATCCATTCACAAACAACCGTGGGTTTGACACCAACAGCATGAATGGAGATAGCCTTCCTGACCTGCATGCGGCCCAGGTCCGTGAGGATCAGTCCGTTCTCTCCCTGGATGCAGTCAGGCAGCTGCCTGGAGTTGACGTCGTCCTGCCCTGATCCAAGGTTAGCCATTAGCTGAGACAGCTGCCCGGGGTTTAACTAGATTACAGGGCACAGCAGAACACACATTCGCATTTTATGGGCCTTCTGGAAGGAGCATGTGACGACAGATGCTGTTTCTATCACAACCAAACAGCATTAGCCAAAAGAGTTTCCCCAGCACGCTACTGTGATCTCTATGGTAATTCACAAACTGACCCTGAAGATCTGACAGAGGTTCTCCAGCGTTCTGTCCAAGAACTCGTGGGTCTTCTTGAAGCACTCGCCGGACTCGTCGCCCTCCGATCCGGCGAGCGTGTTGTTGAGGTCGGGCGAGCCCATCCCAAACCACGACATGAACGAGTTGTTGGCTGCCACCTCGGCAGAGTGATCCGATATGCGCTTGGCGGTCTGCCTGGCCTGGGCAATGATCTGGATCAGCTTCAGAACCTGCGGCGAGATGAGGCAGACGAGTTAGCGGATTGGGGACAAACGAGGGGGGTGTGTGGGATGACTTCCGCTGATCAGAATGGATCCAACTCATATCCACTCACAGCTCCTCGAAGCTCAGTTCCAAACATCTGTTTGTACTGGCAGTCCTGGCCCTCCAGGCTGTACACGTGGCTCTTCACCCGGAACACGGCGTCCGTCCCGGCGGGCTGGCGGGCGGACAGGAAGCTGCCCCCGTGGCCTGGGGTGAGGAAGACCCGGTGCTGCCGATGGTGGAGGACGTTCTCTGGCTCCAGGAACAGCTGCTCTCCTGGAGGAACAAAGCAAGGGGAGGGATCCAATCAAAAGGATTCTAGGTTGTACCCACCCTTCTAGTTTTAATTGTATTTCATCATTAAACGTGTGTGCGCAGGTCCTGACCTTTCTGAATCATCTCCGCCAGGTTTGGCTGAGCAAACACTTTGGCTACTCTGAAAACCATCAGAGCATTTTTCACGTTGACCAAGTCTGTGCGGATGACTCTGTTGAGGAAGCCCTGGAAGAGCTTTGTGTACATGAGTAGGTTCTCCTGGACAAATGAGGCCCTGGGAGAGAGGGAGGGAGAGGGGAAGAAAAAGAGGGAAAGAAATGAGAAGATTAAGCTGGGAGCTATATACATTTTACCAATATAAAGTTATATTGCCCATCTTTTGCCTCACATATTCTGACAACTAACCATTTGTCAGGAACGCCTCTGTTTTGGTCAGTGAGCGGATTGGTCTTCTCTCCCGTATACCTCCAGGGTTGGATGTAGCTGAGCCACGTCTCCAACACCTGCAACCCAAGGAAAGAGGTTTGAGGCACGTTCTACATCCGAGGAGCATCCAGTTATACATCCCCATGAAACAAGACAAACTGACCGCTCTAAAGGAGGCGTCCAGAGGCCAGTGGCCAAAGCAGTGTTGCAGGAACACGTAGAGCTTCTGCTGGACGAAGCGTTGAACCACCACCCTGCAAGGACGGACACGAGAACAAGCCATGGTGAGCAGACCCAGAACCAGACCAGGACTCCCCCCTTATCTAAGAACTTAAGAGCTGAATGGTCCCTGTCAGGGCAGGTGGCTGACCTCTTGAACTCCTCCAGAGGACTGGCGTGAGGGTGGGCTGAGGGGGAGGAGGTGGGCTCTGGCTTCAGGCTGCCGGAGAAGGCGTGCAGGTGCTTGACCAGGAGACGCACCACCAGCACGTGCTCCTCTGTGGGACTGAAGGGCTCCTGAAACGGCAGGCGGTTACACAGAGTTCCCACGACCGCAAGCAGACCACCAACACACAGCAACCCCTGCCCCGCTTAGAGCCACAGCTGCTAACATCACAGCATAACCTAATGCTGCACAGAATAGCATTCGACCTGTCTTGCTATTGCAAACATACAAAACACACAGGAAAAAAAACAACAAACAACCCCAAATTGAAATCCAAAAAAATACGGGCAGATGAGTAACATGTTCTGTAAAGCGTAGTAGCGTTTGCTCTTCGTAGAGAAAAGTGAGATGAGGAGACGGACAAAAACACAAACTCAAATCAACCACACGGTGCACAAACAACACAACGTCGGACATTTCAACAAAAAGCATGCTTAAAAATAAATAAAACATTTAAAAAGGAAAGATGCACAGGTGAAACCAACTCAACACGTCAAACACAGGAACTGCACTCAAGGGTTATCGCTTCCCGTTCAATGCTACTTCTCCACAGGCATGACACCTAAACTGGAGCACACAAGACTTCAGCTTGTAATGGAAACATCGTAGGCTTAGGCCCAGGACGAAAACGTGGAAGCGTGCTCCCTTTCTGCTCTGCGTCGCTAACTGACATCCCCGTTCTCAGAGAAGTAGCGCTGATCCGTCCTGCCGTTCCTGCCGCAGCCTTAAAGCTGGGTGGGTGGGCTCGGTGGTTTTACCTCTAGCAGGCCCAAGGGGGCAGAGTGAAAAGGGAAATGTACTTGGTAGGTGTGGAGGGTCCCAGAGCCAGGAGGGGCGAGGGGTTGGCACGGCATGCTGGACATACTGAGGCGGTACTGCAGCAACGCCAGCTGTACGACCCATCACAGCCGGGGGGGAGGGGAGGGGGAGGACAACAACAACAGGAACAGGAGAGAAGGAAGGGAGGGAGGGAAAGAGAAGGAAAGCAGGAAGGAGATGAAAAAACGACAATAAAAAGGAGTGGAGAAAAGGATAGTGCGTTTACAAAGTAGGAGGAAAGAAAAGAATAATTTGGAATAAGAAAAAAAGAAAGCATACGTGACAAGAACACAGAAGGGGGGGGGGGGAGAGAATGAAGGAAAAACCATGAAGAAGATATCGACCACTGGGTACACAACGCCATGCCAGCTCAGGGCGATGCAGTAGGGCCTTTCCACACCCGAGACAGGAGGGGTCACCAGGTTCATATCCTCTGACACGATACACATGGGGTTACATGAGCTCATGGGTTGTCAAGGCTGAGGTGAGGGAACGGTTCACGCGTTCAGACTTTCGGAGGGTTGTTTAGGGGGGAATTTGTTGTTTTTTTTGGGGGGGCGAGAAAGGAGATACTGCATCTGATAGTCTGTCTATCACAACACAAGTAGGTCATATTTGTTTTTTGCTATAGATCGAGCTTATTTATGTTGAAAAAGCTTTCTGTTCTCAGACATAAAGAGGATTTATGCTTAAGGATTAAGCCGAGCAGCCCAACACAGTCAAACAGCCAAACCGACAGAGAACATACCGGAATAATGGATGGAGCCACAGAGAGACAGAGCATGCTCAAGTTCATGAGAAGAAGCAAATGCACTACTACCAGACAACACATGCCAAACCACCTGCACAGGCTTTGCTCTGCAGTTTCTCATCATACACAAATCAATGAGGTTGAAAAATGGTCAAAAATAATGATCTAGATCAAATGTTCTTTACTGCTGATTTGTATGCCTAAAGCCTATTCTATAGCTTTATTCAAGACTACTAGCACCCAGTACTACCATTACAGCTCATACCCAGTGCTAAGCTGAGTATCCTCTCTCCCACCTTGCTGGTGAAAGGCTGTTGCTTAATTCGATGCAGCCTTAAGTTTGCATCTCACATTCTCTGGAGGGATGTGAAGTGAGGTAGAGCCCAGCCAACCTGAAAGCCTGCAAGGGTCGTAGTGCAGACACGGTGGAGGAGAGGGAGGGTTTGGTGGGGGTCGTGGGGAACAATCGGCCGTGCAGTGTGAGGGGGGGGGGGATGACAGGCCCATGAGGCCAGGTTCTTACCTTCACCTGAGGGGACTGGAGCTTCTGGTACACCTCCAGGGAGTAATGATGCAGCCAGATCTCTACAAACACCTGCAATCCCAGTCAAGATATACTCAACATACATGTCGCTGCAAAGCTTCCATACATTAGAGCTTCCAAACAGCAGATCTTAGAACTTCCACCCCCTCCTCCTCCCTCCTTCAGGGCTGGTGTAGTTTTGAAGGTGACCTCACCTGTAACAGGGTTTCGGACCTCCAGATCTCCTGGGCGGCGGGGTCAGCGTTGACAGACGGTTGATGGGATATGTGGCGTTTTAGAAGGCTGGTGCTATGGATGCCGTACCCCGCGAAAGGCACGGAGGGAGACCTAGGAAGAACACAAGCAGGGGGGAGGATGAGATGCAGGACGAGGCTTTGGGATTCGTTTATGACCTCATTTCGACCAAACCGCCAGATCTACCTGGGTGCAGGTGCAGACACAGAGCCTCTGGAGTCCAAGAAAGGCGAGGGGGGGACGTTGCCCTCCGTGGGGAGGAAGTATTTGAGGTAAGAGTCCACCAGCACAAAGTAGGCATTGTCTGAAGCGCTCACTTGTTGGCCTGGAGGATAATTCTTGAAAGAAAAAATATCGTAAGCATGACTTATACTGCTGTGAAATCATTCTGACACGGCACAGTATTGTTCCACTAGAGAAGGTGTCCATTTACCTTTGGTGTTATAAGACTTGACGCCAAGTTGAACATGTAAAATTCAAAAGGATCTGCACAAGGTTAAGGAACACGACTTTCAGTCATGAAAACACTTTATACGGTAAGCTGTTGAGTCAGAGAGGGAAGGATACTGAGAGCCAGGCTGAGAGTCAGGAGGCCGGACAGGGGGAACTGCAGCTTGTTGTGAAACAGCGGGCAATCCGGGAGAACCCCTTCATGTATCGCTGCCCTAACAGGACCCTAGAACCACACCAGAACATTACGGAATTGACATTTTGAACAGTCAAACCAGTTT
Source organism: Neosalanx taihuensis (assembly GCA_030340665.1). Classification (NCBI taxonomy): domain Eukaryota; kingdom Metazoa; phylum Chordata; class Actinopteri; order Osmeriformes; family Salangidae; genus Neosalanx; species Neosalanx taihuensis. The sequence continues at coordinate 1,849,116 of CM059311.1, forward strand.
AAACATCTCACCAATAGAAAAATGATATGAAGAAATTCAAAAGCAACGGTACTCACTGGTAAATAACTGACAGGTACTTCATACTTGTAATCTTCTGCTTGGAGTTTGTATACTAGTTTCATCATTGGCCCACTGAAAATAAGAGAAAGGAGTAAAGCATTTGATGTCTTAGCCTCACAGATGCTTTCAATACTAAACAGTGCACTCCACACTGTCTCAGATATCCAAGATGCCAAGTTGAACACACACATTTATGTACAACTGACCCAAAATAACCATAACAATCAGCTATATACAGAACTCCAATGTTAAAAGAAGAATCGTAACAGTAAAGTTGCACCTGGGGTCTAGGAAGTCCATTGCAATGTTGTAATCATTGCTGCGTGCTTGCAGGAATCGCAGGTTCCAGCCCACTATGACCCCGTCTAGACTGCCAAACACAGTCTCCACCAGCCATGGGAAGATCAGGTGCAATTCCTAAAAGAGCCATTTTACAGAGGTGAGTCCTCTGAAACTTTAACATTGTTACATCTCTGACCAGTCACAACAGACTGCTGGTTTGTCACATTTCCCAAATGTACCCACACGACACCCCCCCCCCCCCCCCTTTCACAGGGAAAGATGGTGGAGAGGATACCTTTGCAGGGTACTCATCAATCACTTTGACCAACTCTTGGCAACGCTGAAGGAGAGGCTTGATTGTTGAGTCAGCTTTAAGGTTGGCCTGAAAAAGAGTTGAAACGAGTTATACTACATGATTCTATTTAGTAGACGGAAAGAGATGATATTTGACTGATAACTGCTCCTCTTACTTACCAGTAAAAAACTGGGTTGTTGCAAGATTGGTGCTGCCATGGCAACCTTGAGTCTGTAAAGGTGGGGGACTGCATGTCAGTTACATCAACTGGTCACTTAACTAAGCACCAAAACTGCACCTAAAACAAAACTTAAAAGATACATTTATCCATGGACAATGCCAACATGTAGTCACATTAAAACAGTGACTACTGTTGACTTTAGGCCAGCAAAGTTGGCTTAGCTTAGCTACCCTCATTCAAAAAGTTGAATTGGTGTCAAGTACAGTGTTGGGTTTCAAAGAAGGCCCTGTCAACTAGTAGTTACTAATTTATATGAATATTAATCTGACCAAGATGATGACTAACACGATCTTGTTTATAGATAAATACCTATGTCAATGTACTGTAGCTAAATTAGGTTGTGATAACACTTTGACAACAGGCTACCAAGAGAGAGCTACGTTAGCTGCTAGCAAGCTTACAGACAGGGCGAGGACGCAGGCGTGTTTAATATGATATAGTTTATCTTCTTACAATGCTGGAAAGACAAAAAAAGCATGCAAATTACCGTTAAATTCCCTAAATTACACGAATTTCCACGTCAGTTTCCAACTTGCCTCGTTTGCGTTAGGCATCAGACCGACACCGCCGACGTCATTTCCGGGAGGAGCAGCGCGAGCGCGTGTTCTTGAACCGCAGCGGACTCTCGTGTTCATTGGCGCGCGCCGGTAAAATAACGGAAAAAACTCCCATTTGTCTGTAGATGGCAGTGGTACACACACTAGTTTAATTTCTACATTTAATTTGTGCTAGTTGGAATTGATAGTTTCTAGTTGATATTTTATTTATATGGTATTAATGTAATTTTGTCCAATTTAATTTAGTCATAGAGATACAATTGCATTATGAACACATATTTGGTGGACTACTTGAATGTGTTTGGAAGCGAGACTGTCATTAATATTTGAACCCTTGTCCGAGCCACCTGAGTATAGCGTCACTAGAAGTTGTTAATTAGCATATAATTTGCATAAGCGTGTACTGCTATGTTGATCATTTATAGATAAGATATAGAATAAATCTTTATTTGTCATTGTCACAAGGTACAACGAAATTGAAAGTTCTTCTAGTCAGTGCAAAAAGTAAAAAACTAGTGCTAAAATAACTAATAAGTGTTCAAATAACTAGAATAAATAGACATTAAAATGTACTAAAATAAATGAAATTTAACATATACTAAAAACACACAATACATACTAAATATGCTAAAAGAAGAATAAAACAACAACATACCTCCACACCCATTCCAAATACTTCGTGCACATCATTTCCCTGCGCATGGGCAATAAGGAGCCATCGTTGCAGGTGTAGTAAACTTTTTGTGCAGGCCACCATGAGCTTTAAGACGGATGGAAACCATGCAGGTATTTAATGTACGTTTTTTAAAAGGAACATGCACCAACTAAAGTTGTTGTTTTTCATGGTTTGACATTTTTTGTTGTTGTTGTCGTCTACTTGGGAATGCAACACTTGCACAGTTAAGGTGAGTGTCATCGCTCGATAAAACCCGACCACTTACATTAATTTTCAGGTTTTTTAAACGTTTGTCATACTTTAAATGTTTGATCTGGCTCACCACAGTATGTGCTACTGTGCCGCCCCAAAACAAACAAACAAACAAACAGTCAAACCTCCAACCTTCCCAAGCGCCGCCGAAATTTGGGGTATTTAACAATTACTGGCTCAGCAAGATTATTGTTGTGCAGGAGGCTATAAAGCTGTACCAGTCAGTGCTGTTCCACTAGTGAGGTGTAATCCACATATTTGCTGGTATTATGGTGTACTGAGATAATCTAAGGATTGTGAAACTATATGGTTGCAACTTGCAAGTCTTAAAATGTAGGCCTGACCAAAGGCATTCTGTCTGATTAGGTCTATATGTGATTTGGTGTGGGATCATTACAGTACCTTCTGAGCAAAACGTGTAGATCAGAGGGAGAAAGTTCTATAATATGCAGCCAGAAATAAAGGAGGTTCTTCGATGCAGTTTTTTAACCATGAGCTACCTATTTATCTACTGAAGTATTGAAGAGAGCTTGATCCATTCAAACCAATTGGAGGGACAGTCCCAAAGTATGTTTGAGTGTTCAGGGTGAAGCGCTTGAAAGGCTCCATGTCTCAGAATGGCCATCTCAGGTTTCTGACCTCAGTCAGCTGCAACAGGGGAGAGCTCACCTTGGCAACAAGGTTTTCGTACAGCCCAGTGTGCTGAATAAGAACCGCAGAGAAAGACACACAACGAGGGAGGACATAAAAGGAAGATGGAGAAGGTATGCTGGGTTTTGTTTCTCCCCGGATGATAATGCTTCCTTTGTGGCGCGGCCTCAGTCTTTTCCCTTTTCTTTTTCTCCTTTTTTTTTCTCTCTTTCTGCCAATCCCTCGTTCCTTCTTTAGTTTTCCTCACTGTCCTCTCTCTTTCTTTCTTTTGACTTTTCCCCTCCTCCCCTCCCCTTCATATGTCCTCTTTAACATTCAGGTCTAGTTAGTGTGCACTTTACAGTCAGGGCACTTGGAATAGACTGACTGTAGCAGGTCTACTGCAGATGTCAGTTACTGTTTTAATTAAAGTTAACATCATGTTGGGGGGGGGGGGGGTTGACACTGTTTGATATGTGTGTCTTATGATGTCCATAATTTACTGTCACTCTGGGAGACAGAAAACCCACAAGGATGTCTTTTTCAGATATCTCATTGTGTTCTTCTCTCAATTAGTCTCAGAACTCTTCTCAGTTTATAGTTTGGAATCAGACCGCATGGGCAAAGCAAGTCGATCGCGCCTCAACTGTAACTCTTAAAAGCACTAGTAATGCTTCTGCTTATTGCTTCACTTTGGCAGCACTCTTTTGAAGCATGTAGGGGTTGGAAATGCTTGGGCTCAGCATGGATAGGCACTACTATTGTAGCCTTTGATGTTCTGATCTAAGCTCTACTTCCTGCAGCATCTTTGACTTATTTACATCCAACTGTGTGTAATAGTCTTATCCCCATGAAAAAATGGCATCCTTTGAAGCAGAATGAGCTCCATGGCTGCCAGCTCTTATGCTCAGGATTTTCCTAAATGTGTTCCCCTACAGATGGCAGTACTAGGCTTTGTTGTGGCCAGTTTAGGGCCTGTGGATACACCCGCTTGGCTCTGACTGAAGGTAGCTTCTTAATCACTGTCCTCATTTAGAAGGTCACTTTGAGATTGTCGAGCATTGTCAATCAAACCTACAATTCCTGGTGAATTCACTCCAGGCTGTACAGTCATTTGTTCATAAAAACTGCTTGGGATTTCATGAACCGATTTTGGTGTTGTAGTGTTAATCTGTAGCATCCTCTCTGTGATATGTGCTTGCCTTTGAGACGGTCCCAGGGCACTACAGAGTGGTGTCAGTTTATCTGTAGTCAGATGTTTCTCAGGGTTTAGCGGTGTGAATAACCGAGGTTCGAAAGGAGTCAGCAGAAACAGGGTCTGTTGTCAGAAGATGGTGGAAGTGTGTGTGTGTGTGTGTGTGTGTGTGTGTGTGTGTGTGTGTGTGTGTGTGTGTGTGTGTGTGTGTGTGTGTGTGTGTGTGTGTGTGTGTGTGTGTGTGTGTGTGTGTGTGTGTGTGTGTGTGTGTGTGTGTGTGTGTGTGTGTGTGTGTGTGTGTGTGTGTGTGTGTGTAACTCATTGTGTGATAGGTTCCTTCTTTCAAATTGCATGACTGATTTAGAAAATATTTAACCCCATAAACAACTGCTTCAAACCTGCGTACATATCAATAAATGGATGTCATAGGATATAATATACTACCTGCAATAAAAGTGTCCTCATTGTTTTGATTTGAAAGCTCACTTCCTGCCAATATCTCAGCTGAATTATCTCTATTCTGTCCTGTATAATCCTCTGGATTATATTACCTCTTGGTAATCACTGTGTCAGGGTATCTGTTATTGACAGAACCAGTTGGCCAGAAGTGCATGTGTGCATGCCTTCGTGGGTGCGCATATTTTCACAGAAAGCGAAAATGTATAAATCTTTTTGGTAAATAAATATGAGTTCTCTTGTTTGTTTGCTTTTTTGCTTTAAGGTTACGAAGCCTGGAACTGAACAGACGTGGATGGATTTCTCTGTTGTGTCAAAAGGAGTTAACGCAGCAGTCATGCCTCATGACACGTACACATATGGAAATGTATCAGGTACAGTGGGGAATTGATATTTTCAGAAATATGTCACAACACGTGCACTTGAAGGCATTTCTGGATGAAATACCAAGACAGTGTTTGGTTATCCAAGACTCGCACTGTAATTATACACTTGGTTTGGTCTGAATTTGGAGACGATTGGAGGGTACTGTCAGCCAATGACATTTTAAAACTACTTTCATAAGTCTACTCTATTGGTGAGAACTCAGTGTTATTTTTCTCCGTCTCCGGAGGGCTTAGAATGGAGAGAGTAGAGGAAGAAAGTTAAAGACTTAGATAAACATCAGTTCAACAACAAATACGGACTTGACATTTACAACTGGTAAGAAACAGCTTAGGCCTTCTTTGAAATTTGTACTTTTCAAAGCAGTTTGCAATAAGTAGCTAAATACCATGTTTTCCTTTGGTTGTGTGCCTCATTTTTTGGCCTTTCGAGTTTGCTTTTAAAGAAGTAGATACCCAAAAGAAATACATATTTTATATTCAGTTCTTGTACATTTGACCTAAAGTGAAAATCTTTAGCAGAAAAATATCTATTTTATATTTTGTGTGAAGATCATGAAATTGCGTTTCTTTTTGACACTTTATACCAGCATGGCTTGAGATTTCATCATTTCCAATTGCTTATTCCCATTTTGTCTCTGATATAAACATTCAGTTCACCAGCATCAACATAAGTGCTTTTCTCTGTCTTACAAAGTTCACAGACAAAACAACATCACTGCTGGAGATCCTGTTCCTTGTTGCTTGGAGACATCCTATGGTTACCAACTGGACCTGGACTTCCTCAAGTACGTGGACGATATCCAGAAGTGCTCCACTATGAAGAGATTAAGCTTCAGAAGAAGACCCCGTGAGGCCAGCAGCTCGGGGGAACCGCAGAGTGGCACCACACCCAACCGATGGACCTCCTCAGAATCCGTGTCCTCGGGCAGCAGCGACGACACGAGGCTGTCCTCCGTCAGCAGAGGCCGCCCTCCTCTTCCTCCTCCCCACGGCACGTCCTCCAATGCCACCGCGCCCTCTAGTTCGGAGGGAGCCAACGTGTCTCAGAAGCCTACAGACGGGAAGCCCCCCATTGGGGCCCAATCGCTGGCCGTACCACGATACAACCCAATGGTAGAGAGGACTCTGATGGAGACCCGGAGACGTTTGGAGCAGGAAAAGAGCCCCCTCACTCAGCCAGAGCCTCATCCCCGCCGCAGGCTTGCCAGTTTCGGGGGGGTGGGTTCCAGCGGGTCCTTGTCACCATTTACCGGCTGGGGCGCCTTTAACCAGGATGCCAATGGGAACAGGCCAAGTGGCACAGAGCTGTTCCTGCAGCCCAGCTCCTTGCTGGGTAGTGGTGGGTCCTTCAGGCCCAGCCCCCAGAGCTCTGGCAGGGCCACACCAGTGACAAGCCCTAGCCCCCAGCACCTGCAGCACGTTAGGGACCAGATGGTTGTGGCCTTGCAGAGGCTGAAGGAGCTGGAGGAACAGGTGAGGAGCATCCCCGTCCTGCAGGTGAAGATCTCCGTCCTTCAGGAAGAGAAGAGGCAGATGGTGTCTCTGATGAAGAACCAGAGCAAGAGCCAAGAGCTGAGCGACGTCTTCCGGAAAAGAGCCCACAGCACGGGCAGCGCCGATCGCATGCAGAGGCTCCCCTGCGTCGGGAAGGTGTCTGAGCTCCGAGAGGAGAAGACCGAGGAGGGGGTGGAAGCCTGGGAGCTGGGTGCCACCTCGGGCCTGAAGGAGTTCAGGCAGCTGACGGCTGAGATGGAGGCACTGGAGCGAACCATCAAGGGAGGCCGCTTGCAAGCACGCCACGGCCTGGACCAACCCGCGATTTACAGGGGGCCTCACGCTTCCTCCGCGTTCGGGATAGATGAAGAGAACGAGCCGGCGCCCGCCACGTCTTTGAAGCGGTACAAGAATGTTGCTGTGGAGACGGGACCAATTGTAACCAGGTGTGTGGCAACCGGTGTTTCCGAAGCCCAGCTTGGGATCCTCCCAGACAGGGAGGCGGAGCTTGAAGCCCAACAGCAAATCATCGAAGCCCTAAAAGAGCGGGTTTGCCAATTGGAGGCCGAGCTCAAGGAGTCCGCGCTCCAGACAGAGATGGGGCGTCTGAGGCTGGAGCTGCACGCCGCTGGCGCCAGGAACCGCTCCGATAAAGGCTCCACCGCCCGACCATCCACCTCCAGCACCGCCACCGAAACTCACACCCAGACCAGGAGCGTGGGGGCGGGCAACCACACCCACCTGAGGGATGCTTGCACCGGAGGGAAGTGGGAGGAGGCGGCGTGCTCTGTGGGGACCCTGTGTAGGCCACAGGTCAGGACTGTAAGCTCTGGCCCAGAAGTGTTAATGAGCCAGTGGGAGGTCAGACAGCATGTGGAGACGAGAGATCAGTGTGTCGGGGGAGGGGTGGGGGTGCACTCCAGGAGCGCGGGGACAGAGGTTACCGTGTGTGAATTAGGTGTCAATACAGATGTGAGCTTGTGTGGGTCGACTTCTGATGATGGATGGGCATTGGGGGAGAATACAAAAGAGCTCGTTTCTCATAGCGTAGCCACCGAGCCAATCAGAGGCATCGATCTGGGGGTCATGGTGTCTCCTCAGACGACCTCTCAAGTCACCAACACGGTGCACAGCTCGGTGTCTCGCTTCACCAACACCGTGCGCTTCTTCAACACCAACTCCAGCACCAACACGGTCCTCAGCACCCTGGAGAAGCACACCAACACCGCTCACGCCGTCACACGGACGGTCGCCTCGGGCGACAGCAGGGGCCGCGACCTCCAGGTGGTCCCCAAGACCCGCTCGGTTGCCGTCGGTTCCCCCTCGTGGATGGGGTACGATCCCACCCAAACCACCGTTGCGCCTCCAAAGGCGACGACCCGAGACATGGGGGTGGGAATGGCGAGCGTCGACGAGAACTTCTTGGTTGGGCTGAAAACCCGGAACATGGCGTGCGGGCCGTCCATCCTACCCGACCCGGCCAAGACCAGGAGTATCGGGGTAGGGGAGGGGAGGATACACGACTACTCCAGCCAATCACATTCTCCCCCACAGTCCTCCCAGCTGTCCCCTCAAGGGCAGCCAGAGCCTGGCTTGGACCACTACATCGAGAAGATGCAGTATCTTCTAATGGAACAGCAGGGTCTGCTGACTGAAAGCTACACTGAGCTGGGAGAAGTGTTCATCCAGTCTCCCGGCGTCCAGCCAGAAGCGGTGTTCATCCAGCCCTGCCTTGGCCACCTCAGCAGCCAGCTGGCCAGCACCACATCCAGCAGGGACACTTCCATGAGCCTGGGACGCGCCTCGTCTACCTCCACAGGTACTGGAGGAGACATGTTGGCAAGACCTCGTTCAAACGGCTTTTACTGGGTTTTTTTGTTTGTTTGTTTTTTTAGACAGGATTCAGCCTTATTATCCTTCATTTTTTTCCCTCTCCACTCTCAAATTGTTGAGTCTCTCATGTTTTTCGTATATCTCTCGCTCCGGCTCTCTCTCCCTTTCACTCAGATAATGAGCAGTCTCCAAATAACACACCCCTCGACGACATGCCCCCGGGGCGAGAGGGCAGGAGAACGACCCCACCAGAATGCCAACTGTCCACAGATCTGCGAGGTAAACCAATTTATGCATCTTGTCTGTCTCTCGCGTAAAGAGAGATGAACAACGCAGAGAAAGACAGCAGAAATTGGGGGAGCATTCTCTGCTCAGACCACTCCCAAGCCCCTTTTATAAACTAGAATAAACGGCAGGGGGGAAAAAATAGGTCTCTGGTTTGGCACTGGATCTGGAAGGTCCACATTTTAAATATTTGGCGAGTTTGGGTTTTGGAGAGATCTCTTTGCCTAGTGATCTGTGGCTGGCCAGCTCTAAAATTACATGACTGACTATGTAGGAGAATGTTTGGGTGTGTGAGAAGGAATGCTGGCCAGAGAAAAATACATTTCAAATTAGTTTTTCCTTTTCGTTTCGCTGAAGTCTCTCCTCATGTTTTTAAACCATACATAACTACCCATCTAAGGTTTTTTCTTTTTTTATATATATAGTCCAGCCAGCCAGCGCCTTCAATTTGAGATCTATAATGAAGAAAAAGGATGCTGACACAGGCTCCATTACAATCAGGAAGAACCTGAAATTCATGGGTGTAAGAACAGGGTGAGCCTCTGCTTCCAATCACAAAGTGTTCCATCATGATCATACCTGGTTATTAAGTGGAAATGACCGCATTTACAGTAACATCCGAATCCGAGCAGGCTGGTTAAGCTGGTCTTCGGTCAAATGCTTGTGGGCTCTGCCAGAGCCCTGTGTGTGTCCCCCAGGTGGCCCCCTCTGTGCCAGCCCCCTAGCTCCGAAGAGGCCAGCTCTGAGGATGAGGACCAGGTTGGGACCTGGAGGGCGAGCTCTGGGATATCAGACGGAGAGAGCGCAGAAGCGTGTCCCAGCCAGGAGGCCGTTGGCAGAGGATGGAGGAGCCATCTAAGAGTTCAGATACGTGGGAGGTGAGTGCTTCTGTCTGGGGAAGACCAGATGGAGAACATGGGTCAAGTTCCTCCAATGAAAAATATACATCCTAGCAAGTAAGCAGAATCAAACTCAATTCCATAACATCTGTTATGTGCTTATTAACTAAACCAGTCCATCATTTTAACTCTGGGGGAATATGTGCAATCTGGGCCACCCTTGCAGGTTTAAACTAAGTGAGATGATGATGACGGCATGCCAATCTCTGAAGATCCACCTCAGTGATGAGAAGTCTTTAACCAGCAGAGAGCTGGTGAGTAACACAGCCCCAGGCTCACTAGAACACTGAGGACGACGTATATATTTTTGATTTACTCTGAAATATGTAGACGCATCCGGTTGTTCTTCTCCAGGGGTTCGTAGGCAGTTCTGAAGAGACAACCTTGTTAGGAGTTATTGTCAAACCGACAGCGACTCTCTTGCGTCCTGTCCCGTAGATAATCGAATGCTACAAAGGATTTTTCCGCTTCTACTCTTCTCATTCTCGCTCTATACACACACACACACACACACACACAATACAAATGCCTGAAAAGTATGAGGACGACCAGTCAGAAAGATGTTGAAATGGTGAAGATAAGGATAAGGAAAAAAACGTGTTAAATGTTTAAAGGCACCTCAGCGGTACAGTAAGATAATATTGAATGGCAGGCTGGGAGCGGGGGGGATGAGGATGATGTTGAAAGACATCAGAATCGAGTCACTGGGCACCCAAACAAGCGCCCTCAAAAACCGTCTTAGGGAATGTGATCGACAGACCATAAAACCTGCTTTTTGCCTATTTCATGACTGGTTGTGTACTCTGAATGCCCCAAAGAACCCCCCCTTTTTTTTTTTTTAAGAAAGATATGTGCTTGTGCTAAGAGGCTGTGAATAAGCCTTGGCTGGGCTTCATAGTCCTCACAGGAGAAGAGATTTTTGTGGTGGGTTTGACAGATAGATTGGTTTATAGTGTCCCCTGTTTATTTCTATTCTGTTTCATGCCCGTAATTACTACATGGTCCACATTTTTCAAATTGCTATACTTGGAGGAAATTGAGGAGGCTGGCAACAATGCTGTTTACTGCTGTCTGTCTTTGCGTTTGTCTTACTCCCCCTGCCCCTCCTCCTCCTCCTCCCTCCAGCGGTCCTGCTTGAGCACCCTCCAGCACGAGTGGTTTCGTGTGTCCAGTCAGAAATCCGCCGTCCCCGCGGTGGTGAGCGATTACCTGCAGGCCTTCAGGGCTGTCTCTCCATCCGTGCTGACACACGTAGCCAACATGGCCGACGGTAACGGAAACACGGCGCTGCACTACAGCGTGTCTCACTCCAACTTCCGTGTGGTCAAGATGCTGCTGGACGCAGGTACCTGCCCAGGGGGGGGGGGGCGCCGTTCGCACGCAGACTCAGCAAGAAACGTGGAAGACAGGGGGCTCTGTGTTTTCACATTGAAAGTCACGAAAGTCTGTTTGCCTTCCTGTCGTTGCATGCTAGTCAATCCTCCCTCCCTCCTTCCCTCCCTCCCTCCCCTCAGAGGTGTGTAATGTGAACCAGCAGAACAAGGCAGGCTACACGCCCATCATGCTGGCCGCCCTGGCGGCCGTGGAGGCACCGGACGACATGAGGGTGGTGGAGGAGCTCTTCACCCAGGGAGACGTCAACGCCAAAGCCAGCCAGGTCAGTCTCAAGGCGGGGGGGGAGGGAGGGTGGGTATGAGGGGAGGGGGGCGGGGGCGGCAGAGGCTTTGTGACACGTCTGACTCGCGACTCGCGATCGTAATCGCCGGGCCGACGTCTTGATGACCATGTTGGCGCCTCGATGACAGGCACGGCAGCGGTCGTTAAGTTCGTCGAAGGCAGGGGGGGGCGTTTCGGCGCGTGGGCGCGCGCGCGTAAAGCGTGGTAACTTTTGCGGCGTGCACCTCTGCGGATATAAACCCTGCCCCCCCACCCTCCATCCCCCACCCTCCCCTCTCCCTGCGCTTCCTCACCCTCCAGGCTGGCCAGACGGCCCTCATGCTGGCAGTGAGCCACGGCCGGACAGACATGGTGCGGAGCCTGCTGGCCCAGGGAGCGGAGGTGAACTTGCAGGACGACGAGGGCTCCACAGCGCTCATGTGCGCCAGCGAGCATGGCCACGTGGAGATGGTGCGGCTGCTGTTGGCTCAGCCGGGCTGCGACGCCACCCTGACAGACAGCGTGAGTCTCTCCGCTGACTGATTCTGTCGCTCACAGCAGGAGGGAGACGTGGCGGGGGAGGCAGGGGGCACTGGGGGGGGGGACCGGGGGGGGTGGGGGTGGTGGGGATGCTGTCACTGGCTGTTAACAGAAGGGGTTTATTTGTCAAGCAAAACCCACTGCCTTCTGAAGTGTGTGTGTGTGTGTGTGTGTGTGTGTGTGGGTGTGTGGGTGTGTGGGTGTGTGGGTGTGTGGGTGTGTGGGTGTGTGGGTGTGTGGGTGTGTGTGTGTGTCTATATACAGGATGAGAGCACAGCCCTGTCCATTGCCCTGGAAGCTGGGCACAGCGATATCGCTGTACTGGTGTATGCACACGTCAACTTCTCCAAAGGAGCTTCTGGGGTGGGTGACATTTCATTTCATCTTTAGAGGCTTTTCCATTTTCATGGTCGGATTTGTCCTTTCAATATTGCACTCTGTGCCTCTCTCACTTCAGGGGACCCCTCGTTCTAGCAAGGTCCCCTCCAGTTTCAGAGGAAGAAGCTGTGTCGAATGAAATGGTTGCCAAATGACACGACTTTTCTCTTGTGCGGTTCTTGTAGCTGCTCGTCTGAAATATATTTTAAGATCCTTTACTGTTCATCTATGCAAGCAACTGTACTACAGGTTGTTGGATTTGTCATTTTAAGCCAATAAGGAAATTGATTCCTGAATATTGTTTATAGAGACAATATATATATTTTAATATATAGTGGTTTTTCATGTAAATACTGTAAAGTATATCATAGCACTTTGGAAATATAGCCTTTTAAATGACCAATCATGTTTTAGAATGTTCAATAATATTTTAATAAAGATATGCCCTGTGCTTTTAATGTAATAAACTGATATTAATCAAAATGTAGTTGTTGTTTTTTTGTTTTTTTTAACCTACTTGGGTAAAAAAACACTGATTAGACACAGCCCCACCTGCTGGTAACACTATCCTAACGCAAACCTACAGAATAGATCCACCATATCTGCATTGCAAAAAAGGTAAAGCCCCACCCCCACCCCTTTCATTATGATGAAACTATTTTGGGTCTGGGTCTCTTTCAGAGCGCCTCCCCCGGTCTCCCCCGCTCTCCCCCTATCTCCCCCTCTCAGCTGACACCCAGGCCACCGCTGCCACAGGAACTCAACCACGTTTAGCACAGAAGGAATACTGTCTGAGGATCGTGAAGGCAGCGTGATTGTCAGTTATCCCTCATTAGGGATGGGCCAAATTTAGACACAGCTGTCAATCTGTTTTCTTTTCTTCTTCTCCCCGTTTCTCCCTCCTTCCGCCCCTGTCTAACCCCAGCCCTCCCTGTCCACCTCTCCCCTGGACGTCTCATTATCCTCCCCTCGCTCTCGGAAAGAAATGGCTTTCCTTCAAGGATGCTCGGAAAACCTTCACAATGACTTTGTGAGCTTCTTAGACAAGTGTGCTGCAGACACTTCTTATGTTAATGTCCTTTTTTGATGAAGGGTGTTAGAAGCTTTGTTCCCCAGAGATCTACGCCCTGGTTTCTTGTCAGCTACTCTCCCTCCTGGAGTGTCCGATAGCTGGATGGGCGATAATGGATGAGAGTCTAGACAGAGAAGCTCGGGTTCTTCGCATCCAGGGCGGCGAGCTGCACCCCCGCTGCGAGCCGAGTTTGGGAGCGCTTGTCATCATAGGCTGGCAGGTTTCAACCGTGCGGAAACCGACTTGAATCGAGACACGGTTCTGACGTGCTGTCACTGGGTGGGGTTCCACACGGCTCCACACTCCCCAGCCAGGAGAAACAATGGAACCGTGTCGCGAATGTTGATCTGGGCTTTGCTGTCAAGGTGGCTGCTTTGTGATAGCCTTCAAACTGTCCCATGTTTTGTTCGCCGGCCGCAGGTTCTGTGACGCGTCCCAAGACGCCGGTTCGGATGACGTGTGTTTGGTTTTTTTTTGCGTCCACGCGCTTATGTTCCACGTGTTGGTGCAATGACATTTCAGACCATTGAGTGAGAAATTGGAAAACGCCTATATGGCTGCATCCACTTTCATAGTTATTCTTTCCTCTACCTCATTTTCGCATGCGTTGTCCATTGTATATGTATAAGTGTGTGCGTGTGTGTGTGTCACTCCCTTGCACAGGGATTGGATGCAGAGCCATAGCTGCTTACCAAGGTCTAACATCAAAATGTGGCGTTGCTATGGTAACAAGCGGCAGTGGAAATTGTATTTTGAAGTATATGGGCATGAAATGAAATCTCCATCACGCTGAGAACCACCCAGACAACATTACTCATTGTGGAATACGGGTTTGATGATAAAATTGTGTCCTTGCTGCTTGGCTGTGATCCCAATCAATATTCTTATCATAAGAACAAGTGAGGGAAAGGTCATATTTTTCATTAGCAGTTGCCATGGAGAGACGCCCATATAAGTGAATCTGGGAAAAAAGCGCTAGCTTCAAGTGAACTGATTGAATGAGTGTGGTTCAATGGCTTGGTGAAGCTGGCCACATTGTTCACATGAATGGGATGATTATGACGGCGTCTACAGGGACGTGTTGTTGTCTTGTGTGTGTTGTGTCTGCAGGGTGGCATGTTCTCTCAAGGTTTCTCTTTGTGGTCAGCGGCAGGTGAGCGGCAGGTAATCGGCAGGTGAGTGGCAGGGGAGCGGCAGGGGAGCGGCAGGGGAGCGGCAGGTGAGCTGCAGGTGAGGGGCAGGGGAGCGGCAGGGGAGCGGCAGGGGAGTGGCAGGTAATCGGCAGGTGAGTGGCAGGGGAGCGGCAGGGGAGCGGCAGGTGAGCGGCAGGTGAGCTGCAGGTGAGGGGCAGGGGAGCGGCAGGGGAGCGGCAGGGGAGCGGCAGGTGAGGGGCAGGTGAGCTGCAGGTGAGGGGCAGGGGAGCGGCAGGGGAGCGGCAGGGGAGCGGCAGGTGAGGGGCAGGTGAGGGGCAGGGGAGCGGCAGGGGAGGGGCAGGGGAGTGGCAGGTGAGCGGCAGGGGAGCGGCAGGGGAGGGGCAGGTGAGCGGCAGGGGAGGGGCAGGTGAGCGGCAGGTGAGCGGCAGGGGAGCGGCAGGGGAGCGGCAGGGGAGCGGCAGGTGAGCGGCAGGGGAGCGGCAGGGGAGCGGCAGGTGAGCGGCAGGGGAGCGGCAGGGGAGCGGCAGGCGCCGGTCTGCTGTGGATCGCTGTCCCCTGGGTTCCACTTTCCCTGCAGTCTAATGCTCGGTTCAATTCCCAGCTGTGACATTATCCGTGCTTGTGTAGGTGGATAGTAATCCAGCTGTCATTTCAAATGGCTTAGTGAGAAATCTTTCCCAGTGGTGTAATTCCCTAACGGACTGTAACATTTATATAACAAGCATACACACACACACAGCAGCATATATTGCAGGCATGCCATGATACATATAATAATCTGTAATAATAAGATGCAATTCCCCCCAAAAAAAGCCTTAAGCATGACATCATGTGCTGAAATCATTTCCACTGAACCATTCTGTCGTCTGAGCAGTTTGACTCGCTGAATGGATTTCTCCACGGCGACAGCCTCCACGCTGAGACACACCCAAAGAAACGCAATGCAAAAATCATTCTCTGAAGAAGAAAAAAAAACTGGACTCGATAACTTGAACGGGAGGGCAGGAACGAAAAAAATAAATAGTGTAGCGACAGTCGATATCAAAACATGCAGAGGAAAGGCTTGGGCCCTGCCAGTGGTGGGAAAGGCACTGCAGAGAGCTGCAGTGGGAGATGACTATTACATTAGTATTTTCCCCCAGCCCATTGATTTGTGTATGAAAACATAGCGCTTTTATTCTCCCCCCTTCTGGGCTTTGCTTTTGACTGATCAGCTGATGAAAAGACTAGCAGCTCGACGCTATGCTGGCTTGCTAATTCTTTCCCCTCAAGCTGCCGATCCGGATATCCAGCCTGCAAATTGCAGTCAGGTAAATATCTTTCCTTCCTTCCTTCCTTCCTTCCTGTTTTTATTCCACAGCAGAAGATCCAAGCAGAGTACATCGCAGAGGGAGAGGGAGAGAGCGCGTGTGTGTGTGTGTGACAAAGACGGAGAGGGTGTAAGCGTGTTCGTGTCTGGGAGTGTGTGAGAGAGGGAGAGAGGGAGTGTGTAGGTGTGTGTTGAAACGGATGAGGGGGGATCATTGCCAGACAAGTCAGGGAAGAGGCAGACTTGTTTGGAGATGGTACAGGCATGGAGCTTTACATACATCGCAGGCAGACACACACACACACACGCTGCACAAGTGAACACACACACACACACGTTCGCACTCAGACAGGCAGCATTGAAGGTGTTTTTATCCGTCTTTCAGGATTACTTTCCTTCTCTCTGTGCTCAGCGTTTTAGAGGAAACCGTAGTAACAGTGGTTAAAGCTTCTCTCTCTCTCTCCCTCTCTCTCTCTGTCTCTCTCCCTCTCTCTCTGTCTCTCTCTCGGAGGGAATTCTCTGGAACGATCTTCCCCGGGAATTTCTTTTGTTGTCGTTTTTTTTCTGTCATCGCCGATCTCCCTCAGATCTGTTCCTCTTTCTTTTCAGCTTGTTCTGAGTCTATAGTTTGCCATGGCGTTCAGCACAGGTCTTTGCGTGCACGCACATCCATGAAGGCGTTTGGTCGTTTTTCCCATGACCGTTAACAGGACGAAGGCCCTGTTCCTCTGCGTGTTCGTTGTGGGGAGTTAATTGCACATGCAGAAACTCCGAAAAACACGAACTACCGCGTTCCAAACCACCTTCTTGGTGCATTTAGTCGATTATGAAACAGCATTCTCATACGGTTCTCATACTCAACCTGATTTGTGTGTGGCATCGTGTGCTTATGTCTGTGCAATTTCAGCATCAATATTCGGTTGAAATTGACCAGCCTGCCTTCCTCTCCGCTGAATATGAATCCATTTCCTTACCCCACCCTCCTCCCTCCTCTGCAGCATGCGTGCGTCTAGACTTTAATTGTCTTTGTGTAAAACACAGAGGTTGCACCAGACGTGCTATTATCAGACAAATGGAAATGAAATACACATCCACGATCAAAGGCAATCGTTCCAAAATTGCACACAAACACACACTGTTTACTGGACATGTTAATGGAAAACACAGGTTTGGAGATTGGAGATTAATCTGTTTCTACGGTAGTTTATCAGAAAGACAACCCTACATTTTTCTTTTTTTCCAAGTAGTACATTCCCCCCAATAGTGCCCCTGCGCTGGAGGAGGTAATATATGTTGATAATTACGCAGATATACTGTACTTGTGTGCTTACAGTTCTTAAGAGCTTTTCCACTAAAGCCTTCTATAGATTATGTGACAATCAAAGACGGAATTACAGTCGAGCTTGTGTGTACAGAACGTGGCAAAAAAAAACAAACAAAAAGCAAATAGAAATGGTTAGAATTTCAAATCAAGTTCAAATAATTATGATGTATTTTTTTGTATCAATACAGATGCTGTATTGCTACAGGTGCTGTATTGGTGGGCACTGTATTGACTGGATAATTAAAGTAGTCAGTGGGTTACTTTTAAGCCTGTCTCCCCAGGCTGAGCGGAACAGGGCCTTGAATGACATGGAGGAGGACCTCAGTGCGAAGAAACGGAAAAGCCATCACCACGGAAACAAGGCGGTGGAGATTGTCCCCGGAGCAGGTGAGACGGTCAAAAGGAAGCGTGGGCGACCTCCAGCAGAGAAGCTGCCCCCCAACCCGCCCCAGCTGACCAAACAACTCCACACGCTGGTGGACATGGTCATCAACTACAAGGACGGGTGAGAACGCTGACCGCTGCCCCTGGTGAGGCTCGGCCTCCCCCTTTTGTTTGCGGTTGCGTCAGCTTGTTTGCGCGGTGTCACCTCGGCCAATCCATCTGTCACCTACGCCTCTGTTAGAATATGTGAAGAAGCCCTTTCCCCAGGGGTCGGCATTCTGCTCTCTCCTCTCTCCCCTAATTCGATGTTAATGAAGATCTCAAAGGCATCTGTCACCGCGCAGACGAGGTGACGCCAGGTGGACCTTGTTGCCGACGGCGCTGTGTTTGTAAACGTTTTCCAGGCTGGGCCGTCAGATCAGCAAAGGCTTTGTGCAGCTGCCGTCGAAGAAAGAGGTCCCTGAGTACTACGAGCTTATCCGCAAGCCTGTCGACTTCAGGAGGATCAGGGTAGGTGGTGTCCACAAACCAGGCCCCTCTGCTGGGGAACGCAGCTTCCCTCCCTCTGCTGTGCAAACCTCCCAGAGACTCCATGATGGAGGCACATGTAGATAGATAGATAGATAGATAGATAGATAGATAGATAGATAGATAGATAGATAGATAGATAGATAGATAAGATAGGGATAGGGAAGGGAACATTTAGCGGCTATTGTGCTAAAGTTGGTAAAGTTACTAAGTGTATTTGTGAAGCTGCCAAGCGATCCTTTGCTAGCAATTACTTAGATACCAATTCCCAACTGGCAAGCAGTGTGGCCCTGGCCTCAGTCCTTTACCAATGCATAGACACAGATGGTGCGGCTGGTATTTGATGTGCCAGCTACAGAAACCTAACCCCAGGCTGTCAATCACCGTAAATATCTACGAATGGTCTAGCATTTCCATAATTATCATGAATTCAGCCCAGAAAATAGCTTATGATTGACGCCGGTCTGAGTTGTCAGGAACGAGTGCGGAACCACAAGTACAGATGCGTGGGAGACCTGGAGAGGGACATCATCCTGTTGTGTCAGAACGCCCAGACCTTCAACCTTGAGGGTTCTCAGGTATGGAAGAAAGACTTCCAGTATCCTCCACAGCCCTCAAATGAAGCCCATCACTATTCAAATTGTATTCTATGAGTGTGTTTTTTTCTGGTTTAGTTTTTTTTTGTCATTTGAATGCAATGTGTAATTGTCAAACTAGATATTGTGTCTTTATTTCCAATTTCTGCCATGTTCTCCATCTGTCTGCAGTTGAAACCGTAGACAACTTGGTCTGACAAGGCAAGGTTCGCTCTCGAATGAGATTGAGTTGATTTGCCTGATTGAGTCTTTCTTGTCAAATCCTTCCAGATATTTGAGGATTCCATCGTTCTGAAATCCGTTTTCGAAAGCGCAAGACAAAGAATTGTCACTAACGAGGAAGATGCGGTCGAAGGCACAGCGTTCTGCGAGGATAATGGCAGAGGAGATGCAGATCAATTTGTTTCATCAGCAGGTGAGAGCCAAACCATCTCAACTGGCTGAAAGGAAATCGTTTCTAAAATAGCAAAGATAAGCAGGTGAAATAGCTCAAATTGAGCCATTTTGGCCGAGACTTCTAGAGATTGACGAGAGCGCAACACGATTGGTTGGCATGGGCTGAGGTAACTTTCAGAATTGTCAGTTTTCTCATGTTCAATACCTCCATTTTGCAGAGAGGAAGACAGCCGTGCAGGAGAAGAGGCGGCTGGGAATGGAAAAAGGGAAAAATGCCCCAGGCAAGAGGCTACACAGTGACGAGCACAGCCAGAGGAACCTGGAGGACGGTACCACGAAAGACCAAGGTGGAGCCTGATTGGCCTTTTTCCATTTTCTGGCCTTTTCCCTCCCGATTCTTTCTGTTTGTTCATTGAAGCCTGTTATTTAGTTCACCGATTACGTATTTACCGCTTAATAAAAGGTTAATGAATTCTAAGGAAAGGGTTAGGCTGTGAAGACGGCTTTACTCTGAAGTTACCAGGCTCTTTCTTGAGTTTCTGCAGCCCTAACAAGCACATCTCAGTGAGGACAAGGCAAGTTCTTTTGACCAGGCCTCTAATGTAAGCGCTGCACATCTATTGTATCTATCGTTTCACTAGATCATTTTCTTCTCTTTATTCATCGTTCTTGTGTAAGAAAGTTTACCCACGTCTGACCTGCCTTCATACATCTTGGAGCATGATGATGTAGAGCCTCTGAGACAGTTTTCGCCCTCAGAGAGTGGCGCCGGTCGATTACATCGACCACGTGTTTTTGTGTGAGGAACGAGAGCACCTGACTAGGCCTTTAAAATTACATGTACGGGGAATACAGAAGGATTGATAAAAGAAATAAAAAAACTGAGAGAAAAAAAACATTTGAATATTAAGTTCAACTCTTTATCCATACTAATAATAACTCTCGCGTTCCGCTTTTCAGATTTGTAAGTGTCACTTGAACCGATTGTATTTTCATCTTGGCAAGTCCTTGTTCACAGGCAGGATGTAGGACGAAGCACACCAGGGCCTGCGCTTTGCAAAGTAAAACGTGAATTTGCATGGCTCTGCACCATCAAAAGAGCCTTGCAAGTAACTTATATAAATGTTGTCATTTTCTTGTTTAAAGAGTGTCAAGTCAAGACATATTTCTTCCTAGTCTCTTTTATTGTATCTTAAAAAGGCGTTGGCAGAATATTAGCAGAATATTTGATTGTGTTTCTGCAAATACTAATTCAACGCCATGAGAAAGACAGAATGCAGATTATCTAGCCAGCGGCAACACATTCTGTACCTGGGGGGGAGGGCAGGGATATTTATTGGCGTTTCAGATTCAACACAGACTTGGTGTGAAAGATCGGGATGTTTGTAACAAAATGCAGTGTCAAATAGTTGTGGATGCAACAGTTTCTTGTATGTTCCTGGTACAACCTTGTGGCGGGAAACTTGAGAATGCAGAAAGGAACATTGCCCGCGTGGTTCGAGAGTCTTTAATATGTATTTATCTTGTGAAACGTGAAATTCGAATAAAGTACATTTATATGAACCTTCGTGAATGTGAACCTTTGTGGACATGTGCAAACGTTTCGCAAATGGTTCCCAAGAAATCGATCTCGGGGGAATTTGTTGTTCCCGCCAGGTTCCTGCAGGAGAAGCTGGTGGATCGTCACATAAGGGTGTGAGAACCGAGAGGAACGTGTGTTTGGTCACCGAAAGTTGGCTAATCGCACTTCTGAAAGTGGGGTTCGTTTTCAGAGCAGGGCAGTCATAATGAGTTATCGTTGACGGTCATCCCTGAGAAAACTACACTTTAAAACCATCATTGAAGAGAAGGTTCTAGTCTACATGACAGTCTACTTGACAAAGGTCTGGCTTGTTAAAAAAAATGATGCAACTTGCATTCTCGCACTTACATCACCCCATCGCACTTTGATCAAACGATGCTGGCCTGGATGCTGGTATTCCGAAAGTTCAAAGGCAGCTCCTCCCGCCGGCTTCCCCTCTCATGTCTCTCCAACTGTCCAGTCTACAGAAGAAAAAAATGAAGGTGAAAAAAGGCTATAAAACCACCTAAAACAAACCAGGCTCCCCTCATTCTTCATGCGTTTCTTTTCTGTCATTGTCTCATTCTTATGCATGAAGCAGTTCACCTCCTGGTTCGAGGATTTCATCAGGTGTTTCTGCAGTACCTGACTGCTGCCTTTGACCTGCCAGCAGCAAGTCTCCCAGCAGCTCAGGTGACACAGAAGATGGAGGCCTGCGGGTGTCATGTCCCACCGCTGTGGCTGCCTTGCCAGAGGCCCCGGTGAAATGCCCTTACCTTTGACACTTTGAAGAAAAACGACACATTTACATTTTAGCAGACGCTCTTATCCAGAGCGTCTTATAGCAATTACAAGGACATTCCCCCCTGAAGCAAGTAGGGTGAATTGTCTTGCCCAAAGATACAAGGTCATTTTGCCGAAGCCAGGGTTTGAACCAGGGACCTTCTGATCACCAGCCTGATGCCCTAACCGACTGCGCCACATGACCCCCCTGTTACAACAGATTTATTCAGTCTGATTGCGTGTTGTGGCCCTTGTGTTTTTATTCTGCTATCTGATTGTCACGTTACTATAATCTACTATAATGTATGATCTACTTTTATAGGATTTTCTGTGTGTTTTGCTCTGTGATCTTTCACTGCGCTCTGGGCTATGAAAAGCACATCATAAATACAGTTAATGTTAATTATGATCACTCTCAGAACCTGGGCAAAATGATGGTGAAGAGCTAAATGTAGGCAGCTTCTTCTAATCTTCTCTTGAAAGTATTTGTCAGCATCCTGGGCAGACCTGGTGGTTCAGAGGTAAGATTCCTTCCTCCTGTGGGTGAGGTAAGGGTTTGATTCCTGGTCATTTAACACGAGCGCAGCTGCAATTCCCCCACTGTGGGACTAATAATAGATAGTCTATGTATGATCAAGACTTGTTTCAGCGCAACTCACGCTCCTTTGCCCTTTTACCAATAGGTGGTGCAAGTGAACCGTTCTGTGTAAACAGGTTATACCCATGCAGTTCATAGTTACAGCTCTGAGAAGAGAAAGCACTAGACTGCTTTCTTTCCAAGAAAATTGGGAAGGAACGTTTTGAGTGAAGGTTTCCATTCAAGACGGCTTTCTATTCCTCCCCCAGATCGGTCCTCATCTAATTATTTGGAAAGGAAAGTGAAAATTGCAATGGTCTCTTCATGTTTGCGAGAGATGAATGTGAGAATCCCCTGTCTGTTGCGTTTTTGTTTTCCGCATGATTGAATTTGCCGTTCTTTTTGTCACACACGTCAACAAACGGGAATGGTACTATTACGTTTAAACGCACCCCAATCACAGGACAGTTGCTTTTGAGGAGAGTCATAATCGCATAGGAGTTCATCTCCGGCTTACAGCTTGGATTAGACTGTGTCTCTCGGCGGTGTCAAAAAGTATTTTCAGAACGGCATCATCACAGTCTCAGCATGTTTAGCGTACGTTCCCTCGGTACTATAGAACGAATGAGAGCATCCTCACATTTGCTGTGTGGTTCTGTTCCTTAACATCTGCCATCTCTAGACAAAGGCTACATACCATTAATGTTCTATACAACTGCACAAATTACAACATGAAATGAGCCATGTCTTGTTGGTCTCTGTCAAAGCTAAGAATGCCTTTCATACAGGCCTACAAAGGTTGAATACTAGGCCTACTTCAACCACATGACTGCTCTTCCTATCCCAAGTGCCTTATATGATATGTTTAGCATACGGTCACATCCATTCTGCTTTCCAGATCAGAGGATTATAGGAAGAAGACCATGCTAATTGTACAGCTGTTGTTTCTATTTAACTAGGGCATGAGCTATGTTCTAAAGATGGCGTTGTTCATTAAAATGCAGTCAACCCTACAGAGAAAATGATGATTGTCTCAAAGCCAAAAAGCAGTATAGCTACAGGATCAGTCAACCTCAATTAAATCTATTTTCTTTTGTAATTTTGAACAGTAATCCAGAGCTACAGTGTTTTCAGCATTCACTACTTATCGGAAGATCTTTCTGGGATGGTCTAATTTTCTTTCACCTCAATTTCACCCTTTCACAGTTTGAAATAAGTGTACAATGTGGGTACAATGTGTACAGCACAGCCCATTTCAGAAGCTGGACTTCTCATCATCCTCCACCCAGTCTCAGTTCTCATTTCATCACTCCCCTCAGGAAAAGTGTCCGTCATCCATCAGGGTTCTCTGAATTGTGGAGCAATCAAATTCATATCTGAAACAGAAATGTAATTTAATAATCCAGAATTTAGCCTGAAACTCCTCATCCTATATCGGAAATCTAAATGGAAATGCAGTCAGTTCACACTGACAAGTTTGAGATGAAATCCTTGACACTTCCAGAAACCCAACACTCATTTCCTTACACAGACACACACACACACACACACACCTGCACACACAGACACACAGAGACACACACACAGGCACACACAGACACACACACACACACACCTGCACACACAGACACACAGAGACACACACACAGGCACACACAGACACACAGAGACACACACACACACACACCGGCACACACAGACACACAGAGACACACACACAGGCGTATAGGGAGTGAGGTGGCACAGCAGGTTAAGGCGTTGGCTCCATGATTTGGAGGTTGTGAGTTTGATTCCTGGCTGTGGCTATGTGATGGTGTGTCCTTGGGCAAGGCACTTCACCCTACTTGCCTCAGGGAGACTGTTCCTGTACTTACTGTAAGTTGTTTGGATAAAAGTGTCTGCTAAATTAATTTTTATTTATAATTTATTATATAGACAGACACACACACACACAGAGACACACACACAGACACACAGACAACACGTCTTTGAAGGTGGTATTCCAGCTTCCACTGGGATCCCCCTCCTTAACAGTACTGTCAGTGGGGATACAGCAGGTGCACGTCTGTTTCCTCTCTGACACACGGTCTCCCCTGGAGACTGGGAGTCAGGGACAGGCAAGCCAAAACACAGACCGGGGGAAGCAGACTTGCGTGCTCTCTACACTTTCCCACTGTTTGTGGTCTTTGTAGTTTATTTGCGGCATCGCTGAAGGAGAGTATGGTACAAACCAGGGTCACAAACTTACAGGAACAATAATAACATGCACGGTCATTTGTTAAAAAGTCACCAAGTTATTTATGATCACATTTGTCTGCTGTTAGACTCATTAATGGAGGAGAGTCAGATGGCTCAACGGTTAAGGCGTTGGCCTCATGATCGGAAGGTTGTGAGATCGAGCCCCGCCTGTGACTATGTGACGTTGTGTCCTTGGCAAGGCACTTCACCCTATTTGCCTCAGGGAGAATGTCCCTGTACTTACTGTAAGTCACTTTGGATAAAAGCGTCTGCACAATGAATAAATGTAAATGTAATGGAAGCGTCCTGTAATGAGAAGTCGTGCCAACCGGTACTGTACAACCCTTAGTTTCATTTTCAAGTATTAGACGTTGATTAATTCTTTCATCTTGTTCAGGGACCTGCTGTTGGCTTTGTCCATGGCTGGGTTACAGTGTCCAAGCACGATGGCAATCATCAGTGTCTTATGAGCTCAGTGACAGATGTGGGAGAGGTGGGAACACATTCATCAAATGTGTTGTGATGACCTGTTGGGGATTAAACCCAGGACTGTCACGAACGCATCATCCAGCGTACAGCGTTTCCATAGCGATAAGACCTTTCCCATTTTGTTTATTCAACACTTGCTCATGTTTCTTGCGTTGGTAGTGAGGAACCGACGTTCCTTGTCATTACTTGGTGCTAGAGTATGTCTTTTGAATACTCAAAGTGTAACATTTCCAATTTCCAAGACTAGTATTTTTCCATTGAATGCATATAGTAGTTTGGTCCTATTGACCATGTTTAGCAATGCATTAAAGCACTTAAGCTTCTGTTCTGAAAAGGATCATTTCTGAGTTTTCATAAAGAAATAGTTTCTACCGAAGAGATGCCCTATATTCTGTTCAAGGTGAAGGGTTTAATATCCACTCATGATAAAACGAAGATTCTGAAAGGAGACTGTACATGATTGTGGCTTCCTCACATTTTTATTCTTTGATTGAATACGTCTATAAGAATAGGCGTTAACATTAGTTATGTTTCTAATATTTCCTTAAAAAACAATATTGATTGAAAATATAAAACCCCCGACATTGTTCATGGCCTGAGGAATAGGCCAAGTGTCGTAATATGGGATTCATTAGATACATTTTCAATCACTCGTATGACCATTAACATATGTTACTTCAAGCTTAACTGCAATTTTCCCTTTTCCTCTTGAAATGTTTGCTAATATGAACTGTCAAAGAGTCCAGGGAGAACACATGCCCTGTGTACAATCCAATCAAATTAGCTCTCAGTGGAAAAGCAGGAAGAGACAGATAGGGCGCGAGAGAGCGAGACGGAGAGCGTGGAGGGGTGTGGGGATGAGAGAGAACCAGGCATCAGAGAGGCGGCCCCCATCAACACTCTAAACGAAGGGACTAATGAACCAATAAGAGATACCTGCCTGGGGATTTTAGGGTTGTGTGACAATGCTACCGATAGATCTATTCAATGGGCTGAGGATAAACCACTTTCACAACAACCACAGACAGACCCGCCTGCTCTATTACCGCGTCCGCCTAGATGAGCTTGGTGTGGGTGTCAAATAAAAAAAAAGGAATTTAAGCGTTAACGGGTCGTTTCTACTTCAGGAAGGTGCACGACTGTCTTCCTGACAGATTTTCGCGTTGTTCCTTTCTCCTCGACGTTCGTGCGTCCGATAAATTGATTTTCCCGGGATGGTGAGTAATCGGGAGAGGCCGTACTGCCTGATGTCGAGGCGGTGAACAGACAGAGAGAAAGGGGGAGCGTGTGAGGAGGGAGAACTGGTGAGGAAAGGCGATTCACACGCTGACGCAATAGATTGGGCTCCTCGTATGTGACAGGATAAACATTTATTACTCCATAATCCCTTTGTGACGGCTGCTCTGGGTATGTTTTTGTCCGGGTTCACGTTACCTGTGAGATATCTCATATTTCTTGGCCTATTCATTCAGATGTAATCAAACGCAGACTTTGAGCATGTACAGTTGCGTGCGTCTGTTGCAGTGCCCTTGTGTTGGTACTCAAGACACTCTTTCAGACCTTAGCTGTAGGCTGAAGAGACCGTGGTTCCTGGGAGAAGACCAAGGAACTGTTTATGAATACAGAGTTCTCCTTTCTTTTGCGTTTTGATGTCAGCCCCGGTGCGTCTCTCCTCATAATCATGACGTGCTCTCATGTCTCTCAATGCCCTCAATCGTTGCCCTCAAAAATGGTTGAATTCAACGTGGCTGCCGCATGCAGATAAAGTGGGTTGGGGGAGGGGTGGGGGGGGGGGGGTTGCCTCTTTAACCTGACGTCCTTGAATGTTTACATAATGAGCTGCTGCAAGCGGACGTGCGCGCACTCATCTTTCGATAAGGAGCGCCGGGTCAGCGAGATCGGCCAGACTTAACGAGCGGAGGATAAACTGCAGCCTTGCAGCGGACGGCTCGACCACCAACAGCCGTGTGGAACCTTTACGAGCGGTCACTTGGAGATGACCATGCAAGGAAAGCACCGAGAGCAAAGATGATCCCAAGGACTTGCCCCTCCGGCCCTGGAACCAACACTGCCAGGAAAAAAAATCATTTGTCAAAGACCTCATGCACTTTCCACCTCCTAAATTATTGAGTGTTTGTCTTTGCGTTTTGACAACCCAAGCTAAGAAGCATGAAACATACATTTAGATTTATTTCTTTTCTGGTTTCCGAGACATCGCCGCTGGCAGATGTCAACAGAGCCGCAGTCATCTTTGTTTAAGATATATGCTCAGTTCAGAGCCGATCCAGCTAGAGAGCAAAGACTACAAGCATGGCTCTTATTCCCAGATCATTCTTGATCCCATCTTTGTCAAGGCCAAGAACACACAGAGTTTAATTACACGAGCAGCCTTCCTTCTTATCCACTTAATCTCAAAAGTGCAGTTCCTTGGAAACAAAATCCCAATTACCTGGACCTCTCAGCAGGGTGGTGAAATAATGAACTCGCTGGTGGAGAAATCCGACCCTCTTCACATCGGCATGCCTATCTGCATGGGCGTTCAGAGGTAAATCTGGCCGCATCAAAGGTGCGAATCTTCATTTAATCTTACGACAAGTCGTTGTACTTAACCCACCGGAAGACAATTAGGATGTGTAATCAACTCCGTGGAATCACGGATTCTGAAGCCCTCAAACATCGGCCCTTTGTTTTGATGTTTTTCGCCGCACAACTTGAAAGAGATTCTTGACTACCTAATTAGAAGAGCCTGAAGTCCTGGGCAAACGAAGGCAGCCTTTCCCAGCTGGCTTCAGAGACTGGAATTGATCTGCATTCCTGCATATTTCATGTTGCGGTAAATGTCATTGTGAACGTCTTTTCCAGTAATGAGGACGCCTCGTCATGCGGTGACAACACACAGCGCGCTGCACGCCTTTGGCGTGTTCAAGCGGGAATCAAGAAGCCCGGTGGACGACGATGGAAGCGCTCTCTCGTTCGCATTCTGGAGACTTCGACAGCAATTACTCAAGTTTATGTAGCTTGCAGCAGTCGTACCGATGTTCTACTACGTTAGAAGTAGTTGAAATGTATTTTGTATTGCTAAGGCTGCAAGGTAGCACATCAAGAGATGACAGAACTATTTGTGTAATTTCATGCAATATTCCCAAGTAGCTAAATCTTACCTGCACGTGACCAATGCCCAGGAGAGTTAGCACACTACATAAAAAATGTGCCATCCCATCATTGACTGAATCAGCATCCACTTCGGTGAATTCATCAGTAGACCTTTTCAACCTGGTTAGTGTTTGATCATCTTCTAAAGATGACCCAGAATGTTCAAGGTGCAAGAAAATTCTTTCATTTTTAATTCAACAGGGTCAAAGTTCACCCCCAACACTGCACATGTTAAGTCCGATTTACTGGAAGGCATATTATTAATGCCTGAATGAATGCGTACGTGAGTATGAGCGTGCGTGAGCCTGTATCTAGGCAGGAGAGTCCAGGTGTGGGGGATGAGTCCAGGTGTGGGGGATGAGTCCTGGTGTGGGGGATGAGTCCAGGTGTGGGGGATGAGTCCTGGGGTCTCGGGCCAGTTTACCCGAAACCTCAAAAGATCGTCTTTGGGTGCCTGGATAATGTAGAGTCAAGCTGTGTCTGCACAGAGGGCAGAGGAAGGGGTGGATAGCTGAACTGCAAGACTGACAGGTAGCTTGAGGGTGTATTTATATGGGCCACACTTGACTGGTGTCAGCCGCATGCTGTAATTAGCAGGTGGCTAATCATGCGTTGTGTGACACCACACAGTTAACAGCAGATAGTTCTGTGTCCGGGACCTCATTTCTATCAAAGTCTACCGAGCCTCATTTCTATATCTGACTTAATGAACCTCAATTATGTTCAACTCCAGGAACCTCTCGTACATATGCTGTGTCTAACTTAATGAAACTCCATTCAATCTATTTTTATGAATCTAACGTTCCACGTCACATTCCATATTTCTGAAATCTCAGTCACTGGGTATACAAATCCAATAACCTTGGTCATAAATCTTAATGTCTGACAGGCATAATACATCTTTACACAGTTTACATACCTAAGCATATTTAACCTTGGAAAGAAATAACTGTAGTTGTTGATAGTTATTACTGCTTTAAATGAATGCATCACATTACATTTTACATTTAGTCATTTAGCAGATGCTCTCATCCAGAGCGACTTACAGCAAGTACAGGGACATTCCCCCTGAGACAAGTAGGGTGAAGTGCCTTGCCCGAGGACACAACGTCATGTAGTCACAGCCGGAAATCGACCTCACAACCTTCCGATTCATGAGCCCAACGCCTTAACACGCTGAGCCACCTGACTTCTTATGCACCAATGGAACATATATTTTTCTTGTTTCCTTCAGTAGAGTTTAGATTGGTTATTAGGTCTGATCTGCTGGTCACTTTGAAGCTTTGGGACATTGCTTGGTGAAAGGATTCTACGCTGCATTTGATTTGATCTCCTCTTAACCAGGGTGACCCCCTTGACCCCTACCTTGTTATTCCCCTGACTCTCAACATCCATTCAACCTGACAAACATAATCTACTCAAACTAAACTGCAAATTCACACGAGAACACACTGGCTGCTATCCAGTGACTGGTTCTATTGATTAGTGAATCCGTGAAAAATGTCAGTACACAGAGAAATCCCAATTTCCTCCACGTCGCTCAAAGCAGGGATTTTTCCGGAACCATCTTCTGCTCTCCGGGAAAATGTGGAATTATGTACAGCATACAAACCTTTTCTATTCTGATCTGTCCTCTGCTAGTTAACAAGCAGAAAACCAGCTTCTTATGGAGGAACAAATGTCATGCTGAATGGAATGAGAGTCACCTCTGCCCTGTCATCAGAATCATCGTGGAGGGGCCTAGTCAGAAAGGTGTTTGAGAGAACGAGGTCGTGAGAATCGCAGCTGAAAGGTCACAACCTTCTTCCGTGCTCTGAAAAGACCACGGTTAAGCAGGAAGGCATGCGTGCGTTAACCTTTCGATTGGTTCTAACAGGCAATCAGGGCTCCCATGCCCCTTTCACCGCAACATCTATCATTATCTTTGGGCGTTTTGATGGACTTCAGGTCATTTCAATGCGCACGTCCATAACATGCGTGTCACACCTGTGTGTGCGTGTGTTTGTGTGAGTGTGCGTGGGAGAGAGGGAGCAAAGTAGCGTGAGTCTCCGCAGGGTGTCTGCTATTGCCATTAGGATTACTTATTCGCCGACAAAAGCTCAACTGTTGCTAAGGGACCTCTTCAGTAAAAGGAATTGTTGGAGAACAATAGGCTCTGCTGCATTTAAATGCCTTTTCTGACGGTGGAGTGTTCACGTTAAACACTCATTTACACGTTCATTTACATTTTCATATTTTTCATAAATTGTCTTTCAGGCGAAAACAAAAGGGTATAATGAAGACCACGATTCCATGCCTCACAGTGTCACATCGATCAATGCCGTACACACCAGTCTTGCTGCCTAACGGTACTTAAAGTCCTTGAAGGGAGATATGTTTGTACCTTGTTGCTCACACTTTCATTGTCATCTGTTGACACAGCGGACGGAAGCATGGAAGCTGAATCGCTAACCGTAGCCTTGTCCACTGCAACAAAGCTTTTGAAAAGCCCTCTTGAAGAACACGCTTTGTCTTTGTGATTGGCTCTCTGTCCTTCTGTTATAACGCGGAGAAGCATGTGGTTCCCGTGGTGATAAACACCACAGTCAGTCACGCATGATGGAACCTATTAGCATACGTGAGCGTAAGATCTAGTCTTTCAAGGACTAATGAGGTTCAACCACCAGCGTCTGTACTCACTTCCTGTTGTTCACCTTCCGGAAACATCTTTGTCTTCGTCGTAAGGTGTGGGTTCAGTCGTGTCACTGTGGCTTGGTCTGTGGCGGTTGAAATGAATCATCCCTTCGAAGCTAAACCTTGTTACTGCCGATGTGGCAGTTTCGTGGAGATGGTCCATGTTCAAACGAATCGCTAATACTGAGTGTGCAGGTGCAGCACTGCCGGAGGTCCATGATGGTTCACACCAGGCTTTTACTACTGCAACTCCGAAGGCCGTGAATCGCAGGTCATTGGGTTTCACTGCACGCAGGCATTGTCAGGGGTGTTTACGGGGACAAGCAATAATCTTCCAATTATGCCCGTTCGGTTATCCTCGAGGTGAGTAAATGAAAGTATGAATTAGGTAGGTGTACAGTCTATTATCTATCTTAAAGCGACGCGCGTTCGTGGGGAGTTGGGAGAGGAAAATGGCTTGTGCATTTTTAAAGCAGAGCCCTTCGCTTGCTGGGAAGAAGTCTTGATTTGTCATGCAAGCACGTGTTTTGGCATGTAGGCCACATGACCAAGGTGCATGCACGAGGAAGCTGGTTCACGCTGTCCCTCAGAGTGAATGTCACAGGCTCATGCCTAGAGGGTGGGGTGGGTGGGTGGGTGGGAGATTTCTCAGCTTATACCCTAATATTTACCCATGTTTGCAGCTTTTTTTCCCCAAATATATTTGATGCTAATATATGGACGCAGTTGGAAAGAGACAAGGGAAGATGTGGTGGAGGAAATGGCTCGGGTTGGAATGAAGCCCAGAGTCCTGCATTAATTCCTTACCCACTAAGCCACCCGGGCGCCCCTGAATGTCAGCTTTTTTTTTACAGCTGGAAAATAGCACAAGCAGAGCGACGTGTTGAGATAAAAAAAAATCCCCAGTGAGACTCGGATTTCTCACCAGCGATGTGTGACTACAGTATCACATCTCTGCTAGAAAGATACCCACAGGGAGGTAATTTGTCATCCTACAGATCGGAGAGGCCAATATTAGTCCAGACTGACTGTGATTTTACTTACTGATCTTGAGGCAGCTTTAAGCGGCAGTTTTGAAAACAGCTCTCCACAAACCCTTATGTCACACGATAACATCCCACCACCTTTCCTAATCCTGTTGTAAATACAATTTCCTCCACTTCCTATCAGTGTTGAACCAGAGATACCGCGACAATAACTTCAAGATGACGCTTCTGTCATTTCTACGCTCGGTTCGGTATGAAAAGGTCAAGTAATAAATATAAACCAATATAAGGATGGTAGACAGATAAAACGTACAACTTCCACGTGCCTGGACAGCTTTCTCTTCATGCCAGGCTTTCGACATTGTCTCCGTTTAGGAAGTGCGGATGCTTGCTGAGAGGTTCAGATCCAGTTACTGTTCATGCACAAGGTGTGGGGTCAGGGAGGGCGGGTGCGGTGCGAGAGAAAGACCCCGAGAGAGACACCGAGATGTGAGCGAAGGCTCGCTTGATGCTCTGGGAATCCGACGAGGGATAGAAGACAAAAGTCAATTAGACCGCCAAGCTTTGGCCGCCAGGGAATCAACAGAGAGAATGTTGAGTGGGTTAAACTCAAGGGGGTAGCATGAGAAACTTCAAGCTCCAAGCGTTTGAGCGCTGCTCAACGCATTGGAGAAGTCAAGACGCTGTAACAAGATTCTGCCTCTCTGTTAATGTGGGCGCACCAGATATTCGGACATAAGAGACAAAAAGAGACAAAAAGATAAAACAAAACGTTATTCATTCAGTTGGGCTGCTGTGAGATTAGAGATGAGGAAAGGCAAATAAAAGAAAAAAAGGAAAATAAATTAAATCTGAGGTCTCACCCCATAACCCTCCCTTCTGGTTTCTCTAACAAGCACTCTCTCTCTCTCCCTCTCTCTCTCCCTCTCTCTCTCTCTCCTCTCTCTCTCTCTCTCTCTCTCTCTCTCTCTCTCTCTCTCTCTCTCTCTCTCTCTCCCTCTCTCTCTCTCCCTCGCTCTCTATCTCTCTCTCTCTCCCTCCCTCTCTCTCTCTCTCTCTCTCTCTCTCTCTCTCAATCTCTCTCTCCCTCTCTCTCTCTCTCTCTCTCCCTCGCTCCCTCCCTCTCTCTATTTTCTCTCTCAATTGTTTTAATACTCGGCTTTAAAAGGATTTACTCTGCAGGATTCCTATTCTATGTGTGCCACTGGGCTGTTGCATGTCTGACCTAATTGAGTCAAGCACCTATGGTCTTTCCTGTCTGTAAACTCACTGTACGGGTCCCAGGGCAAACAGTATGGATGGAGATGCACCCTGCCGTCAGAGACATGCAGGGCAGCTTCTGAACAGCCCTTTTCCACATCACCACTCAGAACCATACTCTCTCTGCACCACTTTACACCCACCAGGTTTGCCATGCTTGAATGCTAATGTATGAGAGGGAGGTGATGGACATGCACTTTGATTCTAGGTCTACAGGAATTCTACCCCCACTTCCCCCCACACTACACCCCAGCCCCTCTCTCTTTCTCTCCCCTCTCTTTCCCTCTCCCGCTCTCTTCCTCTCTCCTGCACTCTTCCTTTTAGTAAATATGAATGGCTACACTTACACCTGCAGCGAGACGATGCATCCATGCAATATCCACATGGTTCATGTGTTCAACATGCGGGAATCTTTTTCGTTTGGCTTTCGTAATATAATCCATGATCCATCTTTTCCACAGCCTCTCAGAGAGCAGTGGGCTGTAAGGAGGTTACTGAAAGACTCCCAAAGCTGTGGGGAATTCTGTTTGACTGGCACCCGATTGGGACTGTTTCACTGAGCCTTTAGAAACCCATGAATTGAGCTCTCTTCAATCTCAGTTCATCGTCCTTGTCTTAAGCTTTGAAGTGCGACGTGTTCGATCTGGACATGGCCGTACATCTGACTGTGTCATCATCATTCATGTTATGATTATGCTCAGACCTCTTTTGAGTTTATTTTTTGTGATGAAGGGTAATGTAAGGTACTATAATGGCCCTCCATGTCTACTTTGACTGTGAGGTAAACATGGTTACTTGAGAGAAATAAGTGACACAGCCTATAATTTGTTGTAATAGCCCGAATGAGTAATTGCCAATGTTCCCCTCATTCATCCATAACAATTGTAATAAGCTTTAGATTTCACTGTGATCTTCAGATGACAAAAAAGAAGCTTTGGTAAATGGGCTTTCAGGTCAGATTTGCAGCAATAATCTGATAATACCTTACTTTATTTCATTTTTTCCCAAACCCTTGAGACAAGATATTTCAACAGAGAGCACTTAGCACTTTAAAGCTCATTATCCATAATTTTTGTTTACTATGTACTACTATAACGGTAATGCTATTTTTTTTATCATCAACCTTGATAAACCTTGATGAATGTCAGTTAGTGGACCTCAACCTAATTAATCTTCTTTTCATCAAGATTCAGATTCACATAAGAGGCAGTTATTATAGTTATTAGTTATTAGTGTTATTATAGTCCATCTTTTTTATATTAATTATCAATAATTACATGTGGTGGGAATTGATTTTAAGGTTGTATGCTCTGGTCATCCAATTATTTCCACATCCTTTCAGATAGAGTCCTGTAGTCAGCTTAACAGCTTGCCACAGTCGTATGTTTTCACATGCGAACACAGAAATGTGGTTCTGTTGTGAAGAATGTTTAAATAAATAAACTAAACCATAATCCCCCTTTAGAACATTGCTACTTACTCACCAATAACACTGTGCATATGGGAAGACAGAATTCTGTGAGACATACAGTACGTATGTCTTCATTCATTTTCAGTAGATTTCTGAGGTGTATTTCAAATAGTTGATGGTCAGCTGGTGTAAAGTCAAGGTCTGAATCGCCTGTCTGGCTGGACAGTGACAAAACCTCTTCTGCTTTGGACTGTCTCTTTAGTCAGTTTCCTCTCAATTCATTTCACAGGTCAGTGACCATCTAAATGACTTGTTTGTCAAACTCCCCTTTCATTTAAAACTTCTCCGCTTTCCAATCTCTGGAAGTACATACTACAGTATGCCTTGTGCCTTGGTCAAGCCAACTGTTTAGCTCAATAAACACTTAGTGAAGCCCAGCATCCTGTAAAACCAATTTCACCCCATGTTCTACATGGAATCTCCGAAATAAGGCACAAGGTATGTGAGCAAAAATGACAATATTATCAACAACAACAGCTTGTTTACTTTGGAAGATTTGAATGGGCGCAGGTGGGCATGCATGGCGTGCCATGGGGTAAGGCAGTTAAACCCAGAGGATTAGAAGGAGCAAGACCGGAAGGCATGATAGATAAAGAGAGAGGAAAGAGGGAGTGAGAGAGATAGATATACAAAGAAAAAGTGATTGAAAAACAGAGAGACAGAGAAGGATGGAAGAATAGTGAGAGAGAGCAACAAAGACAGGTGCCAGCAATGCAGCAAGCCTATCTTTCACTGTAAATCCTTTTACTGTAAAATATCAAATAAATAGACAGTGTATTATGAACATTCCCAGGGATTATGAACAAGCGTGTGCTACAGCAGCAATGTTTACTTTGGAGCCCCCTGGAAGGCTTCTATCTAATTCATTTTTTAGCTGGTATGTTTATTGATGTGGTGAGGTATTATTATTGAGGTATTATTATTAAGAAACACTGTGTGCTGACTTCACAAGACAGCCATTTGTTCAGGGACTATACACATGAAATCAATCTGAACAACATCATATTGTGAGTGCGTTGGATAAATACACAGTTCAGGTTTATAGAAACACACCCAAGCAGTGACTTTATTTAATATCATCAGAACAACAAATAAACCAACCTGAATTGATCACACAGTAGAGGACAAAGTAATTCAACAACACAAAACAATATAACCATCTACAATGTATCTACAGACTTATTATTTATATTTTTCTTTTTTACAAAACGGCAACATGAGTTGAAATATTCTATTCCCAGGATGTCTGTAAACAGTTCAACAGATACAATCTGAGTTCATAACCATGACCAGTGAAAGCGGGGCTTACAGCATGGAGGTAGAGTATGGAGGTAGAGTATGGAGGTAGAGCATGGAGGTAGAGCATGGAGGCAGAGTATGGAGGTAGAGTATGGAGGTAGAGCATGGAGGTACAGCATGGAGGTAGAGCATGGAGGTAGAGTATGGAGGTAGAGTATGGAGGTAGAGTATGGAGGTACAGCATGGAGGTAGAGCATGGAGGTAGAGTATGGAGGTACAGCATGGAGGTAGAGCATGGAGGTACAGCATGGAGGTAGAGCATGGAGGTAGAGTATGGAGGTAGAGTATGGAGGTAGAGTATGGAGGTACAACATGGAAAGTTTGAAAGTCCTCTAAAGAGATGCCCTGAACATGTAAAAGCATAGAATTAACACTTTGTTTGGCAAAATAAGTTCAGTACGAAGTTCAGTATAGTCTATAGGGTGCACAGGTTTAATCAAAGTGCAATTAGCGTGTATGTGACAGAACACTTTATTGAACCGTCCAAGTCTTGGATGATGAACAGTAAATAACCATTCTTGAGTAAAACAATGACAGGCCTTTTATTGGTTTGCTTGAAACAAGAAAGACACTCATTGTCAAACACAAATAATCAATGACACTTGAGTAATTTACAATCACTTCACAAATATTCAGCTTCTTTTTTCCCCCCTTTTTTTCTTTTTTTTTTTTTACAGGCAAAGTTCTTATGGTAAATGTTGACTATGAGGGGCTGTTCATTCCATTCATGTAACATTCACCTTGTCAAGTGATCAGCCGTCGTAAACATTTTAGCCCGGTCATTTGACAGTTCAATACTGGGCATACATCATCAGCACAGGCAGGAACCTCATCCCAGGCTAACTTGCACACCATGACAAGAAATGGCTGGAGGGAGGCTTGGCATGGGCTCAAAGCTTTCATAGCGGGATCAGAGGCAAGCAGCAGCAATCCATTTTCCTTCCATTCAACGACAGCAAGATGTTTGGTTGGCATTCAATGAAACGGACGTCCGTTATGCTTCAAATGTCACTGGTAATGACATAAAGTGCAAGAAATGGACATTCGCTGCTCTCCTGACAAAACATTGATTATCCTTCTTTGACATTCAGTCTCATAGGTCATACTTAACCTGCAAAACAGAAACAAAAAAGTATTTACCCTTTGCCAGGAATGATTTCTCTAATCTGCTAAAAGAAGACTTCAACAAGATTTTACTTTTACTAGATTACAACAATGGATCGTTGTCGGTTTGGTGAAGTATCCGAATGAGATCAGTGGTGATTTTTTTGCTGAAGAAAAGTCATTTATTGACTGCCAGATGTAATGATATTTAATGGTTTTGGGGATTGGGGGTTTTGGGGATTTTAATTAGACTTGACCAGGCGGGAAGTGATTTTTAAGTAGTGCATAATTCAAATGTATTATTCACGCTTCTGATTCCCATTACAAAAGTTTTAACTTTTGGAGATATGAATGTTAATAACATCAGTAATCATCCTCAATTGCAATGTACAATCAGCTATTATTCAGTACATGCATGCCATCATCGTTGGTTACCCCCACTGCGAACAAAAATATATTTAGTGTGTGGAGGAAAATGTGTGCTAAATTATTCATGGAAACAGATTTGAACAGTGTGTGCATGTCTGGCCCACACACATGCATAGATTATCACACAAGTAATATTAAAAACACAGATGTCCAGGGCAGTGTGTTCTCATATTCCTGAAGAGACATCCTGTTTACTGATTAGAGTCATATTGATTTTCTTAGCTGTGATGAAACAGTGTTTACCAAAGCTGTGCTTAATGGCTTAGAGAAAAATGTGTTGTGTGTTTCACATACAATACCTTCTCTAGATCTTCCATGATCAGATCCTGTTCTTTCAAGTCGCTCCCAGCAGACGAGTGGCCCCTCTCTTGACTAGGCCCTTGCCCGTTCACCTTTGACCCCAACCTCAATCCCATGCCGGAGCCGGAACCGTCCACAGATGGGAGGTGCGAGTTGGTCGGCAGCACGGCGTTTCCCTGGATACGGTGCGAGTACGTTTTCTGGTGCTCCATGGCCGCAGAGCACAGCTGGAACTTGAATGCGGCCTGGAAGCCCCTGCGGAAGTTCTCGTTGAAGAAGCCGTAGATGATGGGGTTGATGCTGCTGTTGAAGAAGGCCAGCCAGTGGGCCAGAGGATACACGTAGATGTTGATGACGCGGTACTGGTGCTCCGTCAGACTGGCATAGTCACTCAGCATCATGAGGGTCCACAGCGGCAGCCAGGACAAGATGAAAAGCAGAGCCACCACCAGAAGCATCTTAATAACCCTCTTCTTCTTCTTTGACACAGTCTGGCGGTTCTCCAAGACAGCCTTCCCTCCCCCCCCACGACCTCCGTGGCCCCCACCGGCCCCTGTCCTGCTCCCTCGCCCTCCTCTACTCCTGCTCTCCACCGAGGCAGGCATGGAGGTTTTGAAGAGGGTAATACCAATGCGGGCGTACATGATGACGATTAGACTAAGGGGTGCCAGATAAATGTTGGCAAAAAGGACGGTGGTGTAGATTTTCCTCATCTCCTGATTGGGCCAATTCTCCCTGCACCAGTAAAAGGGCTGGCTGTTGTTGCCATCTTCTCCCATGAGGATCCGAATGCGTTGCTCTTTGGTGACCTGTAGCATTACCCCAGACGGGCACATAATGGAGATGGCCAGGACCCATATAATGACAATAATCAGTGTGGAGGTGGAGATGGTGAGCTTCTGTTTGAACGGGTAGACAATGCAGCGGAACCTGAACACCAGGAAGGAATCATAGGGGTATTAGATTTTGTCTCCTTGTTCTCAGGTGGTACATTCATAAAGTATCTGAATGAATTCCATTTGATTGATGTCATTTATCCTCGAACAACAGCTCTAACCAATGTGATGCAGGCAATAACGATTCACGACACCTTGAACCTAGGTGTCAATACCAGTCTTATAGTTACGAGCACTGCCTATTGATCTAACAGAACATGCTTGGGCTTAGTTGAAGTGGTACCTCCCTATTGGGAAAACACACACACATAGAAAATGTGCTTTAAGCAAAGCTCACCTGTCGACTGCAATTGCAACCAGAGTAAAAACGGAAGCTGACACCGATATTCCTTGGACCATCCCGCTCAGCTTACACACAAGCTTACCAAATGGCCAACCTGATAACATCAAACACAATGCCATGTTTTAATACCTATTAATTGTTGCTTAAAGTCATATCACTGTTGACTTCTTCAAAGGACAGATAAAATTAACTGAGCGATTCTTTTGATTTGCCCGAGAACAACCAAGGTCTAACCCAAATGACTGTTTGAAGCCCTGGAGGGTTGGTCCAGGTGAAAGTGAGTTGTGAGACTCATTAAGAATATATTAACCTACTGTTGGTCTTGGCAACATCATCTGAATAATAATGTTTTACGTCCCAGGTATATCTCTGTTTTACCAGCACACATTCAGTAGTAGGCCTCAAATCATATTCATTATTCACCCATGCTTTATTCATTAACAGCCATATTATTATTCAAAGGAGGCCGTAGAAAAGCTTTTTGTTACCAGGCCCACAGAGGCTCAAAGAGAATTTGCAGTGAAGAATCTAAACCTGAAGATTTGACAGCTGACATGTTTATATTATTCCATGAAACTGTCGTGGGAACACAGTGTCTCAGCTGTACACAGCTAAACCATCACGACTGACATGAATCTATCTGGCCAGTGGGACCCACCTGTGATGATGTTGTCCACCAGGGTAGTTGGCATGCAGAAGATGCCGACCAGCAGGTCGCTGATGGCCAGGTTCAAGATGAAGAGGTTGGTGACGGTGCGCATGTTTTTGCTCCGCAGCACGATGAAACAGACCACGCCGTTGCCGACCATGCACACCAGGAAGATGAACAGGTAGGAGACGATGAACACGCCTGCGACAGATGGCTGGTGCAGGTAGAAGCCCACGTATGTGATGTTCTGCTGGAAGGGGGAGCTTGACAGCTCTGTAGAGGTGTTGAACATGCTCACGTCCGGGGAGGTAGTGTTCCAGGTAGGGTAGGGTTCCAGGCTTTCCGTCATGGTGGAACCTGACATGACAAAGATGAAGTGTGTGTGTGTTTTGTGTGTGTGTGTGTGTGTGTGTGTGTGTGTGTGTGTGTGTGTGTGTGTGTGTGTGTGTGTGTGTGTGTGTGTGTGTGTGTGTGTGAGAGAGAGAGAGAGAGAGAGAGAGAGAGAGAGAGAGACAGACAGACAGACAGACAGGGAGAGAAAGGGAGACAGAGAGACATACTGAGAAAATATTATCTTCTTGCACACTGTAGATAAATGTACAGTGAGTGGAATGACTATTTGTTGTGTGTACTGGTTACAACTATGAAAATTTCAGGATCACAAATGGCTCCCTGTGAGTTTTTTCAATCATATAAAAGATAGATGTTCGGGGTGGTGGCAAATAGTCTCGATTAAGTGGTGGGGGCTCATTGCAAAAGAAAAAGTAGTTTCACCAAATCGTCCTATCATTCCCACTGAGACAGACACTCGCAGACAGTCTAGTAGCACTTCGAAACTTACCGGAAGACGGTATTGATTGGTAATTACAGATATAAACAAGAACTGCTCAAGAAATCAATAAACCTGCTTTTCTCTTTTGGAAGATTTCTGGAATGATCCTGTCAATTGCTGCTTCACATCATCCATTCAAACTGGAATGGGGACGAACACAACTCCTATTGCACCGTTTGTGTTACATATTTTGCAACTTTTGAATAAGAATCGTTTTTCTTTTCATATCTCTGTCTATGAACACATACTGGACACTTCAAAACCCTCGTATGTTGGACCGCTTGACGACATATTCAACGTTCATGTAAAGAAAAGAGTTGGAGTATAATTATTATATGGGTCATAATCATATGCATATGGCTGTTTAAAAATAGCATATAAAACGCAAATACCAACGCACTATAATGAACTAGACCAACGCAAGCCATATTATTCACAGTATAAATGTACTATTATTAATAGAATCAAAGAGCAAACAGCTATTTATAATTCAGACAACGTTACGACAATTTACAGTTCCACCTGAAATGGGAAAGTGCAAATGGAGTTTACCTGTGCTGCCCATTCACTTTACACAAGAAGACCCCCAAAACCAACAATGTCCAGTACCACCTTTGATTTTCTCATTCCAAATACCAACAATCACATAATCACGTATATATCAATATAATTACAAGTGTGCGAAAAAAATTTTTTATTGACATTAGTAGTCCACTTTAGAGTTAGGGTATTCCTAGTTTAATTCAGTCATGTTAGAATATTGGAGATGAGATAAAATAATAATTTATTATGAAGCATTACCTTTACGAAACTATTCGGAAGTCCAAAGTATTCCGTCTTCTTTTGCCTCAAAATAGGTTAATGGATTATTTTATTTTTTTATCCATAAAAAAGACGTGAACGCCACTTGAGAGAGGTGCAGCTCTGCACTCAGCCTCCACAGCAGGAAGACTGGTTGGAGCGCTCTGTCCACTCTGCTCTCTGCTAAATTTGACACTTGCCGGAGCAGTGAGCAGGGGCGTTTCTAGGATTGAAAGAAAGGGGGGGGGGGGGGGGGGGGTAGCCCCCCTAAAGGATGTGGAATGTTTGCGCGTCAATTTTTTGGGGACTCATTTGGGGCTGCGGATAATATATTGTTGGATTGTAATTTGAAGGGGGATAAAACATAAAAACCAGAAACGCACTCACATATGTAGCATGTTAAAAATAACTTGTCCATGTGTAAAACAATAGCTAAAAAAAAGAAATCCTAATAATTATTTGGAGGGGGCTGAAGAACATTTAAGGGGGGCTTCAGGCTCCCTAAAACAGGGCTATCGACGCCCCTGGCAGGGAGCCAACGCAGTAGAAGCTCTCGCGGGGCTGGCCCAAATCAAATCACTGAGTTTCAGTGTCCACACCAGGGGGGTGATTAACGAGCAGACATGAGTTCATCTGAGTCTCAGTGAAATGCTGTCTTACAATGTGTAATTGACATTTAACATCACCGCCCTTCCCGTGGAGACAGTTTCTGGCACAAGTGTCATCATAGGGATCACATCTGGGGCAAACCCCTCTACTTCTCAATGCTTAAAGTCATTTCAATAAGGTTAACTTCATTTGTCACACGCTGCGTAGATATAACCGTCACATAAATAGGCACATATGTGTGGTGCACCTTTGAACCTTACGTTGTCTTTGTTTCAGCCATCAAACAGTGCGGTTAACAGCAGATCAGCCGCATGCCTCACACGCTATACAGTCTGAACCTTTGAAACCAATTGATGTTATGATAGCGAACAGCAGGGGGCCATTTTCATTGTACATGACCGGCATTCTCCTTGACTCCTGGCAGTTTCCACGATGAATCACGATTTACGGGGAAGGAAAACAACCAAGAACCCGGGAAGACAGATGAACCCCCCCCCCCATCATCACATCCATCTGGTCTCCAACACCTACTGTATGGTAAACAGCCAATCAGGGGTTTCCTGTAAGCGCATACTGTTCCCTTATGTTCTGTACCTTCCCTATGATGTGCAGGGCAATGCTTTAGAAGAGGAAACCTTTATTAACCCCCCAACACACACACACACACACACACACACACACACACACACACACAGACACACACACTCTTGTAGGAACGACAGTACACACACTGTTGTTTCGCTTCAGTGTTTACTCTGATGTCCTTTCTCCAGAGGCAGCCTGCAGCACTGGGCAGAAGAAGGTAACCTTACAGAATACTAGCTGGCTGTTCCACTAACAAGCATGCGATACAGAAGTAGAAGTGCATTCAGAAATCAACTGAATGCATAATGCAGTGAAATAATACATCACATATTCTCCATTGCACCGCATGCATTAGTTGTATCGTATGGAGAATATAGGTTTCTAGGTTGACTGGTTGTCAGAATCCTAGCTTATTATGGCAGATGTTCTGTTACGAGCGTGTGTTTGTTGACAGTAGGTGTGTACGCGCGTGTGCGTGCTTATAAAACCACGAGGACGCTTTTAGTCACTAATCCCGAATCGTTATTCACAGATTACAAACGTGCAGTCTTTGTATTTCCCGTCTTTAAATGCATTTGGCCTCTGCTGACCTCCTTGTGTGTTGCAAGCATGCAAGATATGGTTAGACGTTCAGGCAACTGGAAATTGGTCCCAAAAGATCTGGATTTTTCTGACATATATGACGTCATAAGCAATTAGTATAGGCCAGTGTTCATTTTGTGTCCACCTCCACATTATCTCAGTCTTTATCAAAGGTAATTATTATTATATTTTTGATGTTCTAAATAAATATCATATAAAAATACATTTATGTTGTGGTATCACGGATGTGCCTACCCATGGAGGCATTTGATATGTATGAAAAGAAGGCTTCAACGAAAACAATTAAGACCTTAATGAATCATAACGAAGACCTTTCTTAATGAAAATAATTCATTAAGACCCTCAAACTCTTCCACAGTACTCATTGATGGTTGTGCTATTTGCAGCTGTTTCACTCTGGGTTTCAGTTCACACACTGATGTGTATGGTTTTAAAAACAGGACATAGAAAAACTGAATGGTTAATTATAGAAACCACCCATTCTAAGAATGGGGCATGTCCCATTGCACGAAATATCACGTTACAAACGCTATACGCATAAACAAGCCAGGGAATAGACGTACATTTCACAAGCAACTCACTTGAAATTACGGGGCCCTATTGGTTCTTTCTGACAACGTTTAAAGAAAGAACCGTAATTATGGGGTTGTTCCTTTCAACCCGAGACAGTTCAATTCAGAATGGTAGTTTGCTGCGCCTGAGATTCCTTATTAAGACGTCTATGACGCTCCCTGCACGTCACTCAGTCACAAATGCTGTTTAGATTAGTTTCCAACCAGCTCTGAATGTCTGTAATGACTGGAACACACATCATCCATATGTCATGTCCTGGTCTCTGTGACATGCTGTATTAACAGGCTTCCTTCCTCGCTGCCCCCCCCCTCCCTCCCACCCACCCACCCCCCCTCCCTCCCTCCCACCCTCCCACCCACCCCCCCTCCCCCACCCCCCTCCTCCTCCTTTAGGTTCAAACCCAGATGCGTTTATTTCCTCGCTCCTATTTTCAGACGGGGAGAGGCTGAGGGTGAATCGTAAGACTTTATGTCAAACAAACTTCACTAAATCAAAGTAGGTGTCAATTAAATTGGGTGGCCGAATAAAAATCAACAAAAACTCCACTCAACACCTTCAACACCGTCACACCAATCTGTCCAGTATGACACCACGGTGTTGATTACATCCCAGCCATCACAGGTGTGCACCAATCCCATGGCAATGTTTAACACGTCCAACAGACTTAGAGATTTGCTGTATCACGGTGCATCCAAACGTCTCATATTCAGTGCCAGCCTTGACACCTTATGTGCTTTTCCATCACAGGAGAGATCCAGATCATGTCTGTAAACATGAAACTAGAAAAAACCCACCTTGAGTCCGGAGAATACATGATAAACGTCTACATGGTCTATCTATATTGTTTGTTTTCGCCACAGGGTAGAGAATCAATTGTCACCCCCTCCTCTAGATTACAGCCTCAAGGATCAATGTTACTCTGTGGGGTGATTCATCCTACATACACCAAGGTTGTTGCGCAATCTCAACTAATTGCAGATCGTCTTCAAAAGGTTGCCAGGATGATAACCATACATATTTTACTTATTTTAAGACCGTGGCTTTGCTTATTTATTGCTGTATTAATAAAACAGGCTGTCCAAATGCTACGTCAAGAGGAAAAAGGTTTCAGAGTTCAAGGGGGAAGAGATTTGTCTCTATTGCCACCTAGTGCCAATTAAACACAAAAACAGGTAATGAGAGTCTAGCCAATAAAGCATATGTGTTGCGTCAGTGTGTGTTAGTGGAAGTGAATTTAAATTAATTAAGTTTAAACTATTTATCTTTTAACATTACGCCCTAAAATGTGTTATGTGTCTATTATAATTTTTTTTTTGTTGTGTCTATTATCTTAAGATAGTTCGAGCTGTACTGATGTCAATGAATTAAAAAGGGAAGGGAAAAAAAAAACATTCTCATCACGACTTGTAGAAAGGAAGCGATTCTACAGGCAATCTCCTAAAGTGGTTCTCTAGCTGTGAGGGCGGTCTGGACGAGAGCGACGTATACACGGTAACTCTTACCAAGCAATTTCACTCGCTCACTCACACAGATGTTTTTATTATCTTATCTTATGAAACAGGCACTCAGTTGTGCAGTGATGTTGTGTGACACGTTGTGTGTTCAGCTTTGCTTAGTTTTGCAAAAGCTCAGCCGTCTGATCGACGCGCAATACCAACACAGTCCAGAAAACATGACAAGTTAATTCCGACTCACTGAATGTAAATGTAAGATTAAATCTGT
This sequence comes from Neosalanx taihuensis, assembly GCA_030340665.1. NCBI lineage: Eukaryota > Metazoa > Chordata > Actinopteri > Osmeriformes > Salangidae > Neosalanx > Neosalanx taihuensis. Next base: position 1,893,930 of record CM059311.1, read on the forward strand.
CAGAGGCATAAAATGCAACTGAAATATTGGATTTAAAACAGAATTTTCAAATAATTTTATTGTAATTCATAGTTTACAGTATACTTAACAGGAAGAAAAAAAAATATTGGTGTGTAGTATACTTTTCAGAGAATACATGAATCTAATGGAGCATTCTAGAAGTCTAGGAGTGCTAAGAATGTTGTATCACTGCAAAAACTGCAGCTCCACCAAGATATAAGATCTATGCTATGGATTGGATATTTGCATACATTTGTTTTACAGATGCATCAACTTCTGTAAAAGTCAAAAGAGAATTAAATTACTCTGATTAACAAAACCCAGTACAGTCAAGATGTACAGCTATGAAACATACACACAGTTTGTCCCAACACAGGTACAAAGTGGAAGACTTCTCCAAAACAGGCCTTTAAATACTTTGAAAGCCTGCCACTTTTTAATCTCAAAAGATGCTCTTTTACATAGTCATGATTTTCTACACCACTCCACACTTAGACTGCAATGATTGTGCAGAATTACCTAAAAACAGCAGTTTATACCAAATTCTTGTTTGAATTTCAATGTGTCCCTGCATTCATGTATCACAGAGAATCAACATCATACACAGTTATACACCACATTTGCACATCTGTACACATTTTGCCTCCTGTGTAGAGTAATCTCTTATATAATGAAGATGAATTATATCTTTGGCCATATTACATATATTTTTCATATCAGCCAAATATACAAGCCTTTTAAACTATTGCAACTAGGCCATTTCTTTTTTCAACAGTGCTGATTTGTCTTAATAGTTAAACCAACAAAAATATATAGTTTCATCTCCAGAACTGAAAGATACAAATTCAGTATATCTGTAAAATGGCAGTGTTTAAAGTTTAAAAAGTCATCCTAGTATTTTGCATAGAATACAGACGACAGATCCATCATTCTCGCAGGAATGCAAGACACAAGTGTACCTTTCAACCTTGCATTGACTCACAGTGATTATTCAATGATTTAGATTACTTAAAAAAACAGCTCTACTAAATCAACACTTCATTAAAAAATATATGATAAAAATTTGTTTACCGAAGACTTAAAAGTCAACTCATTAAAAACTTGGGTAATTACATATTTTTTTACACCAGTATCTCTTACATTATAATTATTGCGTATTCCGATAAAAACAAAAACAAACGGAAATTGTTATGGAACGAAAGCAACATAAGAGAGTGACAAAGCTTGAGGTCCTAGGCTGTGCCTGTTCAATCATTAAATCAGCATTAGTGATCACAAGTAACTGCATAGTATGCCTTCATCATACTTATAATACCTGGCACCTACATTCAAAGAGGTAGACCTACACATACAGTTTCATCTGCATAACCCTACTTCAGGAAAGTATTGATCAAGTCCCGTTTCATTCAACTGGTGGGAATGATAAAACGCATTACAAAAGAGATTGCCGTTGAGCTTCACACGCAGTAGGAAATAGAATCAAATAAAATCATAGTTTGGGGAAAATAGCTAAACATCTAGCATATATGGTTTACAAATATGAAAAATGCATGTGTGACCAGGGTATGGAAGAAGTGATGAGAATGAATGATGTGTTGTGACAGAGAAACGTGACCTATTGTGTTTCAGTATGGGCCGAGCGGAAAAACAGTCTTCATTGAAAATTCACAGCTCTTTATCTTTCTAAATGATGACCCTATGATACATATAATATTATCATATGGGAATACCGTATATATGAATGTATAAAGATCCCAATTAGCATATGAAAGTTTTATGAATCATTCATAAAACCCATCTGAGTAGGTGGAGGGTGACTTTGGTGTATCATAAATGAAGAACTGGCAAAATATTACGACCTCTTTGTCTCTTCTTGTCCTTTCCTCTCATTCACCGGAAAAATAATGTCTTGCATTTACATTTACATTTACATTTTACGTGGGATTTAATGGGGTAGGTGGGGAGAGGGGGTGCAGGGTGCTGCAATATGAGAGAGGGGGATTCGTGCAGGGCAGTGATAGCTGAGCTGGGTCTAGCCAGGGTCCATGTTAATGATGACTTAGAGTGATGTTTCAGAGCCTGGAGGCTTCCAAAACCCATTTTCTTCTGGTTCCAGATCTATTCTTATCTGAGGCACCGATGTCTTGAATGGTTTTTTGTCCAGACTGAAATGGGATCATTTAGAGAAAAAGAAAATCATCACAGTCAAAGTAAATCCATACCTACACATGGGTGTTGGACTGTTTCTTGCCCGCATGACTTACCTAGCGACAGTAGGGGTCTCAAAGTAGCGCTCAGCACTGTGAGTGTGGGTCAAGGAAAGGCGCGGGTTTATCTCCTGGAAAAAGACCACACACATCAACTTAAGCAGTCACAAGCAGTCAATGCCATGGCATAAGAGCACAGCTTTCATAACGGCTAGTTAGGAAACTGGACAAAAAGAAAACGGTTAAGAGAAAAGAAAGTTCAATTATTTGTCCAAACACAGAGAAGAGATGCAGAAAACCGCCGACCAAGCGCGGAAGGTCAAACGCGATATTAGAAAGAAGTGCACAAAGCAACGAGAGAGCAAGTTTGATCTCTTGACATGCCTTCTACCAAGCTCAGCCTTCAAACAGAAACTTCTCCAACGTTAGAAAGGTTATAAGGTTGCAGAACTTAAGCATTTGAGCTTTTCAGAAAAGTAGCGACGACAGTATTGAAATGTTTTGTGATGGAAGTGAGCGTTAAGGAAAGAAAAGTGTAAGCATTCAGAAATGTCCCAGTGAGACAGGGCAGCATATTCCTGGCAGGTACTCACTGTCAGTGGACTTATCTCCCAACATGGGCTCTTGTTCCATAATGTCCATAGAGATTTTTATACTGGGGACATTTTCATGGTAGGGATACTCTGACTGTGGGGGAGGAAGAGAGAGTCCTCACATAGGGGATCATGGAAATAAAAAAGAAAAAAGTAAAAAAACCTGAATGGATGTTCTACAGTGAGAGGAGAAACGAAACCAGACAACTACTTCATCGATATAAACAGCAACATAGCGGCGCCGAAACTCTTACGAAATCGATTTCGCTGTCGATGCTTCCTTTCTTCTTCTTTTTTTTCTTCTCGTCCTCCTTCTTCTTCTTGTCTTTCTCTGGGATGACGTCGTCCAGGTAGCTGAGATCGTGCTGGGAGAACACATAGTCCATGGCCTTCCTAACAGCCACCAAGGCTAAAATCTGAGTGGGAAAAATAAAAGTCTTAAAGCTTCCTGGGGGTGGGGGGGTGGGACTTTGAAATGGACAGTCTTATGTTCGGCCAGTTAGATAACTTGGATTTCTCATATTTTTTCATTTATTTATTCATTTCATTCATAGCAACATAATAAAATAAAATCAAAATATAAAATAAAATACATCTTGAACAGAGATGATGAATGAAAGGGCACAGAAAGAAGCAAAAGCTTATGATATCTGCCCTTATCTTCCCCTTCTTGTTTGCCCAGGTGTGTGTGTGTGTGTGCATGTGTGTGTCTCACCATGACAGGGAAGATGATGGCCGCTACCGTTGACTTGAGGATCCAGAGCAGAGCCAGGCAGAGCACCTGGATGAAGGTGAACAGGTGAATCCTCCGTTGGGGGACGTGCCGCAGGTAGATCAGGTCAGGCTGGTGCTTGGCAGGCATCAGAAGCAGCTGTAAACGGTCCATGAACTGACGGACACACACACACACACACACACACACACACACACACACGAAGGAGGGTTGAAAAGGGGAAAGGGTGCGTCAGCGACCTCACAGCACTGCTGCAAACCTTTCTGAACGTTGGATAAGTGTAGCTCACCTGGACACCATTGAGAGACGCTACTCCCATGTAGAGGAATACACCATACAGCACAGGCATGGGGATGAACTGATGGAGAGAAAGAAAGATGGTGGGAGAATGAAAAACAGTACAAACCCCTACTTTCGGCTGCCAAAGCACCTTACATGGCATTACTAGAAAGGGCAGTTCCTAGAATGGTATGCGTTTACCTGCTTGACTTGGCTTCACTTTAAAAAGATCAAATTAGGAGAAAGTATATCAACTGTTATCTTTTAATAATCTGAGATTCCACCCCTCTCAATGGAAATAAAGGACACAAACTGGAATCTGTTTTATCAAGATCAAGACACACTGACGGAAAATACCAGAAACCCTCTCGGCAATTCACCTCAGCGCTGTGAAAGACCGATCTATAATTCACGGTACATGAACATCTAAAGACATAATGGAAACCCTATTTTAAGAATAACGAACGTGTCGAAGCGAGCGTTTCTATGGAGATGATCACGGTGACAGAAACTTGCCACAGCCTGTTATTACCTCAACCTTCCACAAGGGGGAGGCTTGTTGCATTAACATTTTAGTCATTTTATCAGACGCTCTTATCCAGAGTGACTTACAGCAAGTACAGGGACATTACCCCCTGAGGTAAGTAGGGTGAAACGCCTTGCCCAAGGACACAACGTCAAGTGGACTTTGCCGGGAATCGAACTCACAACCTTCCGATTGCTATCGAGACACCCTAACCGGTCAGCCACCTGACTTTTACCCTAAACTTAATGGCTAACAGTTTTTGTGGATGCTGACACCATGTACAGACAGCACAGGACCTGTAGGACAAGGGCTCATTTCCGTTTACACCCTCAGGAACCTTTTTTTCCTGGCTTTCTCCTTGAGAGGGCAGAAAACCCTGGGAACAAGGTTACTTGAAACTCCTGCTGATGACTTGGCAGCAGCGCGAAAGGTAGATTAACGAGGGGAATGGAAACTGGAGAAGAAGTGACTGAGCTGGAACCTGAAACTAAACCCAGATGAGCTCGCTTATTTCACATTGTATTACCACGACGACTGGACGAACAAATTGGATTAGGGCGAGATTTAAAATGATTTTAAATTTATAGAGAAGGAGGATTATTTTTTTCTCTCCCTCCCCACTCCTAAAAGAAGACCTCAATAATCTCAAACATGTGTGTGAGAAGATTTCACAAGAACTGAGAAGTGGTTAACAAGCTATACCTTGAGGATGGGAGCCATGAAGACCGAGAGACCGGTAAGGATGAAGACAAAGATTCCGGTGACCCTTTGCTCCCTACGGATGAAAACATAATCACAAATCAAACCGCAAAGTCTCTCAAGATGTTTGAAAGGGCCAATCAGGTGTCATCGTTGGCGCTGCCCCCCTCTCCGTCTTTCCTCACCTGACGCCCAGGAACTTGGGCTGTTCCCCGGGGGCGGAGGTCTCCGTCTCCATCTTCAGAGAATCGATGTGGGCGATGGAGATGACCGTGGCGGCCACGTACCACGGCAGGCCCATGAAGGAGCACACAATCAGCAAGATGGCTACCCAGAACAGGTCCAAGTGGTAGCCTGCTCCTTTCTGGGGAGGGAAGGACAACGGAGGTGTCGAGAACATTTTAATGGTGAGAGATTACAAACCACGGAGAGTTCAGTGGGTTAAGTGCACGCCGGAGCATGTGGCTGGAAAACACATGTGGAGCTGGAGCAAGGGAGACAGAGAGAGAGAGAGAGAGAGGGAGGGAGAGAGAGAGAGAGAGGGAGGGAGAGAAAGAGAGAGAGAGAGAGAGCAAAAGAGGATGTGTGAAAAGAAAGAATCTTTGACTGAGGGAGCTAGTGGATAAATGAGAAAAAACACCAAGATCTCACACTCCTCTCTCACACACTCACAGTCCTCTCACCTTCAGTTTGTGCTCCTTCCTGTTGACAATAACAGCCGTGATCTGCTGGTCCATGAACACCAGGATGGTGACCAGCAGAGCAGGCAGCAGTGCAGCCAGGCACACCCACCAGGGGTTCCCGCCAAAGGGAGGCACGAACCAGCCGCGGTGTGGACTCGTGGGCTGGGATCAGAGACATAGGGTCAGGACACACTCTCGGGCACAAACCAGACATTAGCGAGGGTCCAAAAACCCAAGCGGTGTACAATCCCGATGGTTTTACAAAGGATTGGAGGTGTGCGGGTGTTTAGTGGAACTGTCCAAAGGCAACCTTGAGAACATTTGAAAACGGTTTGTGTTCATGCGCTCCCATTCTGTCCTTGTGGGCTAGACTGACCAGTGGTCCGTGTGTCAAAAGACTTGTGTATCGTTCCATCACAAGTGAAGGGTCGAAGCGGAAGTATTGGCTGTATAGCCGCACAAAGCTAGGTTTGTCCCTGCCCGCTATGAGACTGCCAGTGTTCTCCCATTTAATTACATGGTTCTTTGATGCATCAGCCCGGTCCTCCCCCTCCACACACCCCCGGCCATCCTCTCCACGCACCCTGGCCCTCCCTCACACCTCGCACTGCCCCCAGAGGCGTACCCAGTCACCCCTGCCCACCCCCCTCGCCCTGAGGGCTGAGTAAGCAAGGCAATCATTAGAGTCTGAGCGTTAGAGTCTGAGCGTAGGGGGATATCACATGTCCCTTCTTACATTTACATCTATTCATTTAGCAGACGCTTTTATCCAAAGCGACTCACAGTAAGTACAGGGACATTCTCCCTGAGGCAAGTAGGGTGAAGTGCCTTGCCTAAGGACACAACGTCATATAGCCACAGCCAGGGCTCGATCTCACAACCTTCTGATCATGAGGCCAGCTCCTTAACCGTCGAGCTATCTCACGCCCCTTCTTGCCATTATTTCCCGGGATCACAGAGAAACTGTCTGTACCGCAAAATAGAGCATCGTTTCAGCGGAGATTAAATAGCCGCGAACCTGCTTAAAGCTTGTATTGCATTATTTGGAAACCGTTTCAATCATTAAATGAGTCAATTTGAATTGGCTTGCCTGCTTGCCAGAATGCAATTTATTCCATGAAAAGGTTCAGCTATGTGGGTCTCAAGTGGTGTCAATATCATTACATTTGTAGTAGCGGTACATTAGCACGTTGAGTAGGTTGCATTAGGAAGCACAAGTACTCACCTTGAATTCACTTGGCACTATGAGCTTGGGAGTTTCGACACCCACTAACGCATCCACACCGCAGAAGATGAGAATGGCCAGGATGATGGCAAAATCACTGATCAGCTTCCTCACCTAGAGAAGGAAGAACCAGGATAGTGTTGGCAAAACCTTTAACTGGGAGCACGTTGATCTGTTTCACTAGAGCTACACATCCACTTTATCCTGGAGGCCTGGTTCACATGTAATAATAAAGTATTCTGAACTACAACCGTGTTCATGAACAAGAAAGGCTTCTTGTGCTGGATACCACTGTGAATAGACATTGTAGGTGTGTGTGGTTGGGGGAAGGGAAGGGGGGGAGGAGGTGGTGTGTGTGTAGGGGAGGGAAGAGGAGGTGTGTGGGTGTGTGTAGGGGAGGAACAGGGGGGCTGTGTGTGTGTGACCAGGGAGCACGTGTGGGGCCTCTTCACCCTAGGTCACACTCTCTAAGAACAAGACGTCCTTCAGAATGTTCCAGCGCTTCCCCACACAGATCCACCTCCTACACACTCCTTCCCACCAGCCGACAGAGAGAGATAGAGAGAGAGATCGACCTCTCACCGCTACAGGGCGGTGGTGAGGGCACGTACAGCACGAAACAGCAGACTAGGAACAGACCCCAGGGACCAGCCGGTAACGTCAGCACTACAACCGGCCCTTTCCTGACTTCATCAACAGCAAGACAATGCGTGCCGCCTGGAAAACTGGTTAGAAGCAGCTCCAGTCTCAGGCCTCGTGTGATTGGCTGCGGGGGGATGGGAGGGGAGGGGGGGGATGTACTCACGGTGGTGGGGAAGAAGCGGCTGGTCTTGAATTTCTTCAGACACATGGAGCAGGTGTACGTGCCCAGGAACAAGATGAAGGACATGAGCGTGATGTCAGGGACGAAGCCGCAGTTGAAGCCCACCAGCTCCCCTCCGTACTTCCCACACTGCTTCCTGGTGAGGGACGCCCAGGTCGTGTTGACACTCTGCAGAAAAACACCCCCGCCCGCCCCCCAAACACCATTACACAGGGTAACCACGGCAATGATCCTCCCGAGATTTTCCTGATGCGTAACGATGTCCTGTCTGAGAGCTGTATTGACGGCCTGATTGATTTAGTCTCTGTCGCGACGCAAACGCCCCCCTTCCTCGGACGAACGGCTCACCAGGTCAGTGCTGTTGGCCCATGGAGACTCTTCGCTGTCGAGATCCGTCAAGTTACCTGCATCACACAAACAACAGAGGGAGAACTTTAGAAAAACCACATCATTGAGAGAGTGAGATAGACAGAGGGAGGGATAGAGAGAGACAGAGAGAGAGACAGCGAGAGAGAGAGACAGAGAGAAAACGGAGAGAGAGAGACAGACAGGCAGGCATACAGGAGACAGAAAGAAACTAAGAAAAGAGATACAAAGATCAAAGAGAGAGGGAGAGCATGATAGAGAAGGTAGAGATAGTATACAGTATTACTCATGGTCACCACAGAAACATCCTTGACTTGCTGTGGCTAAATGGTTACATATCTCATCTGACCCTAGCCCTTAACAGGACACCCTCTTCAGAGGAACAGATAGCGGCAGAGTAAACTACTTTATCTACATGACAACACCGGCTGCAATCAATTGACATTTGCAGTGTAAATATCACTAAATAGTCCTACTGTGTTAGGGGGGAAAAAGGTCAATATTGTCGTTTCGGGAGAGAAAAAAAAATGATGGCATGACTTCCTGTGTGTTATCGACCCCTGGGGGCCGATACCAGCAAGTTTGAATGAGAACATGAGAAACAGCTGACATTGCCGTTCCAGAACACGTTCGGCTACTAATGTTCTAGTCCTCCACGATGCCTCCTGCTGGCTGAGGGGCGTCAGGGAGCGGGGTGGAAGGCGTACCGATCGGGGGCGGCAGGCACACGCAGCTGTACTGCGTGACAAGGTCCGGGTCGTACTGGGAGTTGATGGGGTTGTAATGAGCCAGTTTGAGCATCTTCTTGAAAGCGTCGTAGATGAATATGAAGCTGATCAGGGCTGAGAAGCCCTCCTCCGTGAAGCGGGTGAAGTACTGGACCAGGAAGCTGGCGTCCGTGGCCACCAGGACCAGGCAGAGGAAGGCCGACCACAGGCCGATCCACAGACGGAACTCCAGATAGTCGAAGGCGTTGTCTCTGGTTGGGGAGAGAGGGAGAGAGAGATGGGGACCGGAGAAGGGAGGGAGGGGGGGGGGGGGGGAACGGGGAAGATGAACATTAACGGAGACGTCGTGTGACGGTGTGTGTGCGGACAAAGGGACAGTTGCGTTTGCTACAACCAAACAACCTGCAGGGTGTTTTGTGTTAAACGTTTGTTTTGTATCGACAGCGATCCTTAGATTGCAAGACTGGTGCGTTCCAGGGTGTTCCTGGGGGTGTTTGTAGCAAACAAAAACGTTATATGGTAACTACAACTTCCAGGAGACCGACCCCTGCATCTTGTACAATACAGTGTATTGATGCGTGTACACTTTACCTATATATATAGACCAGTGGTCTTCAACCCTGGTCTTCAGGACCCACTGTCCTGCATGTTTTAGATGTTTCCCTGCTCCAACACACCTGATTCTAATGCATGGGTCGTTATCTAGCTCTGAAGAATCCTGGTAAACGATCATGCATTAGAATCAGGTGTGTGGGAAGGGGGAAACATCCAAAACATGCAGGACAGTGGGTCCTGAGGACCAGGGTTGAAGACCACTGATATAGACTCTATTGTGGTGCGTTTGGCCTGTGGTTGTCTACTTGGAGGTTTTTAGTATTCTGATTGGCTGACAAGTCAGAAAGCCTCGTCCAGACCGACTGGAGGGAGGGAGCTGGCTCTCACCATGGAAACACCAGAATTAATTGAAAGTGAATTATTCATAATGGAACATAATCAGTTGAGTATCGGGTAATGTTAGAAGACTCACGACGGAAGACAAGGGAAGACAGAGAAAGGTATTAGTCTATTATTATAATTATAATTATTATTAGTCTAACGTCTAAATATTCCCTCTTCTTAATTTTCCATTTTGAAGTAGCTAAAGCATGAAGCTAGCCTCTGTCCTGTAGTCAAACTCCGGTCTACCTCAGGTTGGAAGACAAATTAATGATGTCAGGCCAGGTACAATGCGAGAACAGGCAGCTTTTGTTTGCGTGGCATTTAACCAGGCCGGTGTGGTTCTGCTGCAGGTTCGACTGAAGCGGGACAAGTCACATGACCCAGTCAAAAGGAACCAGTATACGTTTCTGCTGATTGGCAGTTTGGTATTACAGAAGTAATACCAAGTAAGTAAGCCTTTCTCTGCCTTAATGAAATTCAAATCTTATTTTTTTTCTGATTTATTTGTGTGCAAGGACAGAGACAACATGTGAAAGTAATTAAATAATAAGCTAGTCTAAACAAATCTATTAGGCTGGCTATTAAGGGGTCGGGGGGGGGGGGGAGTCAACTTTAATCTCTGCATCACTGCTGCTGGAACCAGAACAATACCAGCCACCCCTTGTAAACAAAAAGATCCAGACCCCCGCTGTTATTTGTGAGTCTGTTCACATTACTCTGGTGGAGACTTGTGCCTGTGGGTCATCTAATTGAGACTCGGAGCTTGGGAGAGAGACATAAATGTTGTGTTTGGGTGCGAGTTCGAGCGGAAAACACAAAGCAAGTAAGGTGGAGGGAGAGAGAATGGGAAAAATAGATGAATGAAGTGAATGAAGACAAGGTAAACGTGGTACAAGTCGAACCGTTTGTTTTGTGACTGACAATAATGACAAGTTTTCTGACGTGTTGATAACATCCTTTCACTGTGGACTGCTTTGACAACGCGGTTCGACATCGTACATCTACAGCGTAGCCAATAGAACCGAGGCAGACACAGAGATGCACCCACTTGCTGAAGTTAAACAGGAGCCTTTCGAAGACCAGAACTGGGCCGGTACTGCTGAGAATGGTGAGTGGTTGTCCAGAGAGCAGGCAGAAGACGACCCCAGTGACAGCTGTGCCTAAAAAGCTTTCCAACACACCCTGAACACACACAAACACACAGAACACACACAGACACACACAGACAAAGGGAAAAGGACGGTTAACCAGTGTTCGAGATGCTAGTGGGTATAACGTGACCGTTTCAACCATTTACTGCCCACAAAGCAGTTCTGCTTTGAGCTGTTCGGAGTTTCAGAAAAGTAAACACAGTTACTCGAGGCCTTTGTGATATGAATCAGCTTATTTGGCAGGTTTCCTGGACATAAAATGCTAACTTCCACACACGGATGCCCAGTTCCATCTGTCCTTCCTGTTCATCAGGACAAGCCTGTTCAAGTTTACAATGCGTCGTGCATTTATACGAAAAGGTGTCCGTTTCAAAGCCTGAGGTCTGCGAATGTCGCGTTTCTGGGGCGGGCGGGGCGGAGGCTTCTAGAAGTGGTCAGAGGTCAGGTATACCCTGTTACCTCTTCATCCTCCCACGTGTTTGGAGGAGCGACAGAGGGGAAGAGGGACAAAGTTATAGTTGTGACTAGGCTAGCTGAGTAATCTGGATCTGTCGGTTATTTCAGGCACAGGCAAATCCCTTGATGCATGTACGCCTGCAGACACGCCCCCCGCCTGGCCCAGGGGAGGTGGGGGGGAGGAGCCAACTGGGTTAGCATGTGTCCTGCTAACTCCCTGGCTGGCACCCACACTGCTTGAACCGCCTGTCCCCCTATCATTCCCAGTCCTGCCCAGGGGCTGGAGCCCGTGCAGGGATACGGACGGCTGGCCGGCCCAGTTAAGGAAGCCTGGTCCTGGATCTGCTGCCTGGTGCTGACAGGCTAGCAGAGCTGGAGAACCACCTGAAAGGTGTATCTCTGAAGTGCATCTGGTCAGACCTGCCTAAGCAAATCACACAGTCCTCAGCGTGACCCATTTAAAAGCCCCAGGAAGAGGACAGCGAAATCGAGGCCAGGCTGAAGATGGTTCTAGAAGCACCAACACCGCAACTAAGCCTTACAATGTACCAGGTCAGCTAAGATTACAAAATAATAAGGTTAGAGTTAACAGCTCAGAACAATGATAGGGCTGGCATTTGGCTTTACAACTTAGTTGACCCTATTTGTTGTACTGACGAAACATGACATAGCCCATAATATCCATCTAAATGGATTCAAAGTCGAATTTCCCCGACACCTTACCTGCATGTTTTCCGTGGCGTCTCCTAGCAACCCTCCAAACGTGATGGCGTTCGTCACGGTGCCAAGGTAGATGAACAAGATGGCCGACAAAGACTGAATGTGCAGCCCGTCGTAGAAATCGCTGGCGAAGAAGGGCAGCTTCCTCTTGATGTCCAGGATGAGGCCGCCGCAGAACCTTTCCAAAACACGAGAGAGGGACCAAGAATGTACTTTCTTCATTTGCCCCAGACTGTTTCAACCATTTGGGGGAAAGGGGGGGGGGGGGGGGTGTGAATGCTGCTGGGAGCGTGAGGTGGGGGTCGCTGTGGCTTCCTTACCTTCCAGTGTTTTGGAGCTCGTCCCCCACATGGTGCCCTCCGCCTCCCCCCTGCCCCCCGTCGTGGGGGGTGTCGCCGTTCATCTGGAGCCCCTCTCCTCCAGCATACATATTCTTTCTGCACACAAACACGCCCACAGTTTGAAATCAAATAACAAAGAACTTTTCCCGGAAAGCAATGTTTGTTCCATGGCGTGCCAGCGCTCAGGGCTGTACCTCTTGTCAGAGGACGGCAGGGACTTGGGGGGCTCGATCCTGATGTCAGGATCCCACTCCCCAGGAGGGAGAACAATGACCTCGTCCAGGAACTCCTCGATGCCGGCCAGCAGGTCCTGTCTGTCTTTAGCTTTGTAGGCGATGTCATGAAACACCTGGGAACGCCCACACCCCAACAACAAATCGGCCAATCAGAAACCGCATGAGTCTGGGACGGGGGGGTCGCCACGCACACGCTGAGGACCCAGAGTGGGGTCGAGGGTCACCGAGGCTGTGCAGTTCGGGCTAGCCTGGGCCCTGAGGGAACGTGCCAGCCAAGCGCAGGCAGGGTCTGGCATGGGGGTGTTTGTAAACATGCTTTAGACCAGGGGCGTCCAATCCTGGTCCTCGAGGGCCGATGTCCTGAAGGTTTTAGATGTTTCCCTGCTCTAGCACACCTGATTCTAATGAAGGGTCGTTATCAGGCTTCAGACAGAGGCAGCAGAGATACGGGAAGAGGGGAGGGAGGGGTGCTAGCTATCTAGGCTAATCTCCCAGTGGTCAACACAGAAAACCTAAGTTGTAAGAAAGAGAAAGACGGACAAAAAGCCAATCAACGACAAAAGGGCTGAAGCGCTAAGACTTCAAAAGACCAGAATGGAGCAAGCTGGTCCTAAGAACACTCGGCACGTCCTGTTATAAAAGTGAAGTGTGAAGGAGCAGAAGAAGACCGAGATCCGCCTCCATCTGAAGGCATTACCACGGCAACCCTGCTTCTTCAGCACTGCAGAGCTCTTCAGAGCATTAAAGCCAAAATGTCAGACTCCACTGCCTTCCAAGTATTTTTCACAATGTCCTTTCCCCCCTGCCCCTCTCTCCCCCCTGCCCCCCTCTCTGACCTGGCAGGATTCTCCTTCCTGGGAGATTCGTTAAAATGAGGATTTCATTTGCTAATGCACAAAGGCTAGGACCCGTGTGTCATGTGACCATGGGAGACGGTCGGGGGAGACGCTCTCACCTCATCTGACATCAGCGTAGCGATGGCTCTTCCTATCTCATGGTAGGACTTGGCTTTGCCTTTAGGACCCAGCAGCACGAACAGGAACCTGTTGGGTTCAGGAGATGGACAGAGGTCGTCTGGTGAGGTCAGCGTTCAGGAACATTAAGGACATTCCTAGAAGCAGGACTACGGGTTTCCCAGCCATACGGACTGAGAAGTTACTTCAGTGACGATCGTCAGTTAATTTGTGAGGGGGAGGGGCGCGGGGTCAGAGGGTCAGTGGGCGGGGCTACCTGGTGGGTACGGGGACCTCGGTCAGAGCTCCCAGCATGACGGCCTGCTGCAACCGCACGAACGCCACAAAGGGCGTGTCCAGAAAGTCCACCTCGCCGACCAGGACGTTGGACGCCTCGGCGTCCCGGGGGAGTTTCTTCATGAACTTATTCTTCAGCTGGAGAGAGAGAGAGAGAGAGAGAGAGAGAGAGAGAGAGAGAGAGAGAGAGAGAGAGAAAGAGAGAGAGAGAGAGAGAGAAAGAGAGAGAGAGAGAGAGAGAGAGAGAGAAAGAGAGAGAGAGAGAGAGAGAGAGAAAGAGAGAAGGGCGAGGAGGAAAATACTGTAACAACAGTCACTGGAAAGACATTAATAGACGATCTAGACTGTTGCCTGCGACATGATAGGAAAGACATGATGACTGTTGCCTCGCAACACCATCTGCATCCATACGAAACTGCATCCATCAACTCCCCATCACAACATGGGATTGCAGCCTATATATACACATGCAGCAACTGATGTATTCTCCCTGAGTCACTGTGTGAAGCTGGGCGGGGGGGGGGCAGACGGGTTCAGATGTCTGAAGGTTATTTGGAGACCGACAGACACAAACGTAACATATTCTTCCTCCATTGTCAGGAACAGTCCATGTCCCATGGCTTCAGTAGAAATGGGAAAGGTAAACAACATTCCTGTTGTCTCCATTTTTTTGTGCATAAATACAGGGTAGGTGTTGAAAGGCAGAACCGCGTCAAACAGACCTTGAATGGGAGAGAATATTTAACTAAGGACGCAGCAATTTGACAAGTGTAACACGGGTCATTAGTTGTAGCTGTCAATGTAATTCCAGCAGTTACTGTGTAGCCTAGCTGGTCATGCATTAACTAACCACACTCGACGGGTCGTATGACGGTAAAAGTGTCCAGTGACGTGATCATAAGTACTCTTTATCGTGATTTGTCAATAATTACCTCAGAGTGACAGATGTTTATGAACCTGTCAATGATCTGTAAATATATAGTGCTCAGTCGAGCATCGTGTGATGAAGGTGATTTCAGAGTAAAGCTTGAACACTTCACTTTGTCTGCCGGAGGGACATTCAAACCAGAAAAATAGATTTGGGCGTGAACGAGTTTGACGTCAACATCACACAACAGGCTTTTTTTAATACTGTTTAACTACAAATGTTGACAGAACGCGAGCATGCGATCCCCCTTTATACGTGTGTCTGATAAAAGGTAGGCAACATCGTTTTCAAACAGAAAGCCTGAAAAAAGGGTGCATTTTGGAAACTTTAGGTGCTTTGTTCGTGAACACTGAGGTGAGTCACAGAGGCCTTATCTCTATACTGTAGCATCTTGAACAATACAGCTGTACATTTGTCTTAAATCACTTTAATCTGTACATACCCTGTATATTATGATTATACTGTTCATACTGTGTATATTCTGAGTATACAATTACAATTATATTCTGTTGTAATAACTGTTTTGCACTTCTGGTTGGATGCTAACTGTATTTCGTTACCCTGTACTTGTACTTGTGTAATGACATTAAAGTTGAATCTAATCATCTGTGAACGCGAGCCTCCGCTCCCTCGTTAAGAGGCTCATGCTGTTTTGTTTGTAAATGAAGGACACCCCGCATGCTTGACCAACGTCTGACCCCATGACACCCCGCATGCTTGACCAACGTCTGACCCCGTGCTGTGCCGAGTACGGCGTCCGATCAGGGAAGGAAGGACATCGCGTTATGTACCGAGATGTTCCCAGAGAGAACGTCCGACCCACCCCACCCCCTACCCCCCCTAACCCCAGACAGATTCCTCACCTGATCCTTCTCTGGCTTGTCTGAGAAATCGCTCAGACTGTTGGAGGTCAGATTCCTGTGGGCTGTGGTGGGGCTACCTGCGGAGGGGGAGAGATTAGACCCACCAGTCAGGGGTTTGGGTCTGGGGGGTGGAACCTGGAATCACTCATGAAGATGAAATCAGAAGGAGAGAGAGAAGAACGAGTCTCTCGTGAGAAGGCAGTCTCGGGGCTAAATTCATAAAAAGGGAGCTCGCAGAGAGAAACAGAAAGATCAGGAAACCAGGAGACAGGAGAAGAGGTCTTAAGCTGCCCGCTGCGGTGGATCTAGATCCTGAGTTCTGGCCGGCGCTCATGCCGCCTTCTGATGTGCTGCCAATTCATCTCTAATGCCACTTACAACCTCCCAGACACACACAGACCTGTCCATCGCTCTGCGCCGGTAAGGAATAGGCATTAGTCATACTAAGCTCCTCTCACCTGACAGTTTAAGGGAAATAATCTGCATTAGCATTAGTTGGGTTGTCTATACATGATCTCTCTTTTTTTTCCTGATGTTCTGTTTCTCTGGGTCCCAGAGACTGGGTCCAGTTTGGTGCAGCCACGTGAAAACTCCTTCCCCATAGGGTTGACCTGAGCCAGTCAGACCCACCGCTGCACAAGGCCCCCATGGAGGATTTACAGGTCTGTTGTCAGTAGCATTAATATTAGCAAGCCGTGGCTTTCCCCATCATAAACGTGAAAAAAAATCACTGGTGTTAACAACCTCTACCATGCTTTTGGGAAAGGACTATGTCGCTATCCCGAACTGTCGTTAAGAGTGTTATAAGCTGTCATAGGAGCTTGCTGTCTAGGTTCTATAACCTGACTTACAGAGGTATCCCATGCTGGAGCTCCGGGTGACTTCGTCTAACGGTTCCTCTGAGTCGCGAGGGGTTAATAAAGGCACGGGGTGGTCTAAAGGGGAGCGTGCTGCCATGGCCCGGGACACAGACAGGCGGAGACACCCGGAAAGAAGGAAGACAGGGACGAGGGGGGGGGGAGGGGGGCAGGGGGGAGAGAGACAGAGAGACAGACAGCAAAGAGGTGATGGGAACGTTCCCAAACGTAGAGGTTAGTCACATGCTGCAAGTGGGAAGACATTTGTTAGAGAGACAGGAAGGAGGAGGTGGAGACAAAACGAGACACACATGTAGATAGAGAAGAAAAAACTTCAAATACGTGAATCGGAATCAACACATTGACGGTCAATATTTGTTTACAAGATGTTAAAGTCGTTGATAATCAATAACAAATATTCATTTGATTAATTCAGTTTATAAATCATTGATTTACAAATCAGATCAGTCTGGTTAACAAAACACAGACGGTGCCTCCCTCAAAGAGACGCACCCGCTGTTAAAAACAAGACATGCCTTTCAAATCGAAACAGCCATGCAAATCAAAAGACCTGCATCGCTCTCAAAACCATGTGTACAGGTGGAGATCTCTAGAGATTTCACCACATTTATGCCCACCAGACGACCATATCGATCATGGAGGATATAGAGGCGGGAAGCAAGGAGGAGGTTAAGAGAGGCTGCACCAAACTGGCATCTGTATTACCGTTCTCCTGGTTGGAAAACAGCCTACTTGCACTGGACACGGTCTTGCCGATGTCGGCAAGGGAGCGCAGGTTGGATTTCTTGGTCTGGTGGCGGTGTTTTCTCAGCAGGGTGAACATCACCTTCTCCTTCAGGTCTGGCCTGAGCTGGCCGCTCTCGATCTGGTTGTCAGTGATCAGCTCTGTGGGGGGGGGGGGGGGGGAGGGGGGGGAAAGGAGGTGGGTGAAGGTATCGGTGTAGTACCATGAAGAAGTGTGGCTCTTGACGCAAAGGGAAGTCGTCTTACCGACCACCTGGGGGAGCGTGGTGGCCTCAAGGTCCAGCATGATGGTGCCCTTCTCAATGCACTTCTTCAGCTCAAACAGGCTGTGTAAAGAGAGGGTGGCCACGTGCGGCTTGCTCCAACGCTCTCCTCCTTTCTCCACCTTCTCCTCAAACTTGATCCACCTGAGGGGGGACCAGACAGCACACACACACACACACACACACACACACACACACACACACACACACACACACACACACACACACACACACACACACACACACACACACACACACACACACACACACACACACACACACACACACACACACACACACACACACAGACATGCTTGAGGAGGAAGGACGTATACAAACAGTGGCATTTTCTGCCCAGTCTGAGGTGTTTTACTGTGTTTCTACTGCAAACAAAGAATGAGCTCGGTGTTGTGGGGGAAGTCAAAGGTCGACGGGAACGAGACGTAACCACAAAAAAAAAGGCTTTCCACTCGTTTAACAACACAGCTCAAACGTACGCCACATTTGTCGCAGGCGATGCGCGACGCCGTTATTAACATTCCGAGCTTCGTGACATGGGAGCGTTTTTCCCGATAGCGCGGGCTCTGGTGCTCCTGAAAGTGGGGGCCTTGAACCTCTTAAGGGCGGGACTGGGGGAAAAGTCTGTGCTTTGTGAATTCCTCTTCTCCCTGACAAAGAGCTATTCTCCCGGGGCTACAGGATGGAGTTTCCTCCAGGGATAGGATGGCTCTCTGGCCAGGGTCCACCCGCTTTAAAGTCAAGCTTCCGGAGGAGAGAGGGGTGGGGGACGGACTGCTAGGGGGACAAGGAGTCGGGGGGATGGGGGGGGGTCACATTAGGAGAGATTCAGTTACCCTCCCCCTATGGAGACTCGCCCACCCCCCCCCACCCCCCCACCCCCACAGAGATGGATTTCCAGACCTCAATCATAGGATTAACATGGGTTATGTGGAGAGTACAGAGTTAAGGCACATCATGATTTGTACCTGGGTGCATCTGTTACTTGAGTGGGTGTGTTTGTACACACACAAGCGCCTTGGCATGATGAAGTGCACGCAGTAAAACAATGCGTCTGCATGTGTACACGTAGGAAAACTTGAATAGGCAGCAAGAGTGTTGAGAGTTCAGGGGAAGTACATGTTCTGGTCACCCTTAAGCCTCTTAAAGACAGTGCGCTCCGTCCTGATTGGGTATTCCCTCCACCTGAACACCCGTCTACCTCAGAGCCACAAACCAGAAACACGGACGACACAAAACCACCTCATACCTGGGGAGTGAATAGAGCATTGTTCTCAACAAAGGCAACATGTTTACTTTCAGACGGTATGTGCAATCTTTTCCAAAACTTCCAAACCATTTCACAATCCTTTAACCTACGAAGAACCCTATTATGACTAAGACTTGTTCCCAGACGGAAGGTATAGCGATTCAGTCCTGCCCCGTTCCGTCTCGTGATAGGCCGATTGTTCTGGGTTCACTGAAGGGCTAGTTGGAGGGTTCCAGAAACAGATAAGACCAACCAGAGACTGTGCATGAGGACACACAATTAACCCAGAGACACACAATCACACATAATGACATCCATGTGGAGGATTTTCTCTTGGATTCAAACAGGAAACACTTAACTATAATATCAGCTCTGATTCAGCGCTGACGTCTCACTGTCCATGTGTGCAAATTTATGACTTCTTAAACGGCATACGAGGAACAATCCGGGCGAATGATTCGGAGAACTCGACCTTCGATCGCGTTGGCATACCATAACCAGCCACCGTTCCCCGATCCTCCCCTCCCCCATTTCTCTCATCCCCCCCTCCGCTCCCATCCCCCCGCCCATCTCCCCTCCTCCTCCCCCTCTCACCTTGCGGTCTCCTTCCACTCCATCTCCTGCCCATCCACGGCCAGAAGTTCGTCCAGCTCGGTGAAGAGCTGAGGAGGAGGGGGGCCATCATCCTCCTCCCCCAGCATGAAGCGGATACGCTCCGCAGCCGGGGAGACTTCAGGGGACGGGGGTTGGGGGGACAGAGGAGAGAGAGAGAGAGAGAGAGAGAGAGAGAGAGAGAGAGACCAGTCAAATATTTATACTTGTGTCAATAATTCTTCAATTCAATAATTATAATTATAATAATTATAATTCAATAATTCAAACTCTGAAATGCAAACATGCTCCACGCGTGACGGTTCTATTAACGGTCGGTTGCCACCTTGACGGCTCACAGATCAAATAAAACATGTCTTGGGGCATTTCTGTGGCACAATAAATAAACGAAAAACACATCCCTGAAGAAACGGTGAATGCCCAGGAGGAGGCCAACTGCCAAGACAGGGCCGGGGGGGGGGGGGGGGGGGGAATCCACCCTCACCTACGGTGAAAGTGGACTCTTTCGCTCGGGGAGTGAGAGCCAGTTTCAGGAAATCCAACTTCCTTCTCAGAAGTTATGCTGACCTGCCTCAGGCGGGGTGGGAGTGACTTCTGACCCGTTACACGCAACCAAGACAGAGGTCTGGACGAAGTTCAAAGGTCGCCCGCTGACCCTTGCCCTAAGAATACGCCATGCACCATCAGTTACTTCACTCCTAAGTGTTTTTTTAACAGCCTGCTTTCGTATCGAGAGATTTGTGAAACCAAACTGGTGCAGTTATAAAGTGCCCTGTTAAGCTGTAAATCAGCTTGGGTCTATTTCTGTGGACGGAAGGAGAGTAAGGAAGACCTAGAGTGGAATTTCCACTGCCTAAACACAGAAGGAAGGTAGTTCTATACCTCACACTGAAAAATAAAACAACGTAGACGAGACTTTAGACTGTCAGGGGAGGGAGTATCTTCTGTTGGTGCTGACAAGCAGAGCCCAGACATGAAGACGACTGAAAGATCTGTTCCAGACAGACTTAACACACTGAAACAGCCCAGCCCTGACTTTACAAGCCACTTGATGAGGCAATATTCTGCTGTAAGCAGACGGCACTTTCAAAACATCGATGAGAGCTCTTTCATTGACTTTTACAGGGGTTGGCTAGAATCAACCGGATCAGGAGGATTTAGAGATCAAAATGATGGACAAATGTGTCAGTGGGTAGGTTAAGTAAGTGGTCAGGCTACGCGGTATAAATCATTTTGATCATTCTACACTTGGGACCGTGATGGGGGGGCGTGAGGATTTTACGACAATCGCCCCCCACGTGAAACTTCACAAACGACCCCCCTTGATTGATCCCTTCAACGTTAGCCAACTGAATGAAAACACCAGTTGATCCACTCCTTCAAATGAGCAAACAAACCGTTCGGACTGTGAGATAATCTGTGCCGAGTCATCCGCAGGGTGACCTACGGTTAGACCGAGCTCTCCGTGACTAACAACAAGAGGATCACAGGTGCTGGAGGCTAAAACAGGAACGTGGCAGCGTCAGAAGTGACGAGGCACTACGACACCCAGCAGCCATCTGTGCCCTGAAGATCCAGCTGCTGAACCTGCCAGCCTGTACTCACTGCCTGTCAAGACAGCAACTGCACAATAGTATTTCTGTTGTTGTTGTTATGTGATTATGCAATATACACTAAGAGAGAGGCTTCCATGCAGGAATCCCTTCAAGACTATCCATGGATAGTCGCAGGTTCGGAAGATGCTTCGATCCGAAACCGAAGCGATCGCCGGCTGTACTCACTGAGAGGCATGAGGATGTTGGGGGCGGCGTCGTCCGCATTCTCGCCGTCCGACTTGTCTCCGCCCTCCACGTTCGGCTCCACCCTCTCCCGCTTCTCCTTGTGGCCGGACTTGCGTCGGTGGCGTCGCCGGCGGTGGTAGCTCTTGGGCACATGCACGCCGATGTACACCGTGTGGTGACCTATCACAGCCCAGGAGAAGGCGGGTCAGATTAAGACAAACGGTTACCACAGGAAATTACATTAATCCTGCTTCTTGGTAATCCACAACAAAACAGAGGAAATGCGCATAACAAGGATGAGATAAGAGACATAGAGAGAGAGAGTGTGAGAGAGTGTGTGAGAGAGAGACAGAAAGAGAGGGAGAAAGATAGAGAGAGGCCTGTCATTTCTTCTTCAGAAGTCATACTACATGCCTGCCACACACACAGCCTGCCTACGGTCGCTAGTTTCCCCACGGGTCCCTCCGGACCGGATTTGTCCTCCTCCTCACACACTCTGGAGGATGTAAATAAACACCAACTACTTCTCGTGCAGCGCAGCTCATACAGGAAATGGCTGAACATCTCCAGGAAGTCATTTTGTAGGGAACGCAGTGGTCCTGTGTCAAATGTACAGCAGTCCTTACAGCCAAAGATTCCACCTCGCATGTCTTTCTCTGTTAGCACTCAATCCCACTGATCTTCCTCAACATCAACAACAGTCTAAAAAAGCAATACAGACCGACCGAACTAAGCAAGGGAACAATTAAATAACTCTAGACTGATGAAACCACACATTCAAACTCAACTGAAAACCACCATTGATTCAGTGATATCAATAGATTATTTGGTGTCATTTATCTTTAATTCCCTCAACCTCCCTTTTCCATGGACCTGAGCTTCTCAAACCAGGTACAGACGTACAAACAGCACATATGGTATGAAGAAGACATTTATGACTTTCTCACTCTAACAGTACTATGCAGACTCAATAAACCTTACAATGACCCTTCCCTAACACATATGATAACTTATTGTAAATCTGTTTTAAAATGAGCAGATGTGTATATATCCTTTCTAAAAGGACACAGGACCCAAGATCATCTGCGAGTTGACAATCGATCCGATGACCTGACCTGACCTCATTCATGTTTTCAGATGACTAAAACAAGGTGCTACGTTCTCACACAAGGTCAAGACGCAGTTTGGTTTCAACTCCAGCCCCGGGGGGGGACAACGCCAAGCCAGAATCTCACAGAGAAGTGAAAGAGCTGGCAGCTACTGTGTACACACAGGTCCCGTCATTCCTCCAACTGTGAGTAACCTCTTTGTGTGTGCACACGCATGCGAGTCTGAGAAATACCAGCATGTTCCCGTACGGACGAGCGTGTGTGTGTGTGTGCGTGCGCAGGGTGTGCGTGAGCTGTGGATGTGTTATGTACAGTTAGCTGAGGGCCAGGTCTGGCCTGAAGGATTATGGAGGTAAACATCTTCACGGGGAGTGAAGCACTAAACCAGCCTGCTCCTCATCTGGATTTGGCCCTTTCTAATCTCTCTTCGATTTCATCCCTGTGTTTGTGGGAAAACAATACAGCCGTCCGAGTTAACGACCTGGAGACAAGGAGCGGCTGAGTATTATGGGAGGGCTGGTGACGTGTGGACAGTTGACAGCGGGAATTGATGCCGGATTGGAAAAGCAGATTGAGAAGAAATGGGGGGTGGGGGTAGGAGAGAGAGAGAGAGAGAGAGAGAGAGAGAGAAAATAGAGAGAGAAGATAGAGAGAGAGAGAGAGAGAATATATATATATATATATATAGAGAGAGAGAGAAGATAGAGAGAGAGAGAAAAAGAAAAAGAAAGAGAGAGAAAGAGAGAGAGAGCCATGAGCCATGGGCCGAGTTTAGGATGAGCTCAAGAGCGACCAGCCATCTCACCTTCCACCTCCTCCGCATCGCAGATGTGCTTGACGAAAGCCGCACCTCTGTCCAGAACGGCCTCATCCTCCACCCTGCGGGAACAAGCGAGAGGCCCAGTGAGAAACAGGAGCGCAGGGCGCTGCATCAGGGGGAACATCCCTGGTGAGCAGGTCACAGGTCGGTGTCACACCTACCCCAACTTCTGACACTGAGCTCGGTAAACACTCCTCTACGCCCCGCGCACGCTAGCTCAAATTAGCCTCGTTCATCTTCTAGCTGTCGTCTCCATACGGAGGCAGTTTTTTTTCGCGCCTCGGACGACTTTTCCTTTGCCAGGGTTGCTTGTTTTGATGCGCAGAACCTCCACACGCACATTTGCCCACATCTCTGTTTCAATGCCATTAAGGAGGTCAAGTTATATGTTCCCATGAAATGTAAACCTGATAACCGTCCCTGTTCAGGGCTTTCATTCATCTACATACAATGTTGTTCAACCTTCTGCTAGATATCCACCTATTCTTCAATCTGTTGAATGTGTCGAACTCTTATTGTGATATTACCAAGGGAGGTAGCAGAGGATCAAGCTACTTCAATAGAATAATCCCACAGGACAAGAAAAATGGAAACTATGAATTTAATCTTCAGACATCATCTTTCTCTGCTGTTCATTATATTCAGTCAGATCAAAATACATTTAAAAAAAGCTTTGTCAAGATACTTTTGTAAAAGTTATTGACGATATCGAAGAAACGCCACAAGCCAGAATCAAGACTACGGCTGTGGCCTTCGTCACAACCGCCCTCTACTCAGTGACCCACTGGTGCACCCAGTCAACATACATTGTTGAGAGGGTGTTGACGCAGCAGATAGCCTTCTTTCCTTTAAAGACATGGATGTCATAATCCCACACAGCATACTTCCATCTTTACAGAACAGGTTTGCTCATTCTTTGACCTGGCGGCGGAGGGAGAATGACGTTTGAACAAAAAGAATGGCGATGCTCTACTTCCTGCAGTCTTTGCATGTTAGCGAATGTGTACATTTCTTCAGAGCATGTCTGTACATGCAGGTCTTGAGCCGTAGGCAGCTTGCGTGGGTGTGTGTGTGTGTGTGTGTGTGTGTGTGTGTGTGTGAGTGGGAGGGCTGGGAGTGGGAGATATATCCTGACTGACTGTGCATGGCAGGCTGTACTAAATGGTTCTGGCTTAACCTGGCTGCCGTTTCCTGCTTTACGCGGAAACGGTGGCTGTTCCCTGCCGTTCCCAGCACGCTCAGCTGCTGCTGCCTGATAAACCGGGCAACGCGCCTGCCCACTCAAGGCCAGAGAGAGCCGGGCCACACCAGAGAGAGCCGGGCCACACCAGAGAGAGCCGGGCCACACCAGAGAGAGCCAGGCCACACCAGAGAGAGCCGGGCCACACCAGAGAGAGCCGGGCCACACCAGAGAGAGCCGGGCCACACCAGAGAGAGCCAGGCCACACCAGAGAGAGCCAGGCCACACCAGAGAGAGCCGGGCCACACCAGAGAGAGCCGGGCCACACCAGAGAGAGCCGGGCCACACCAGAGAGAGCCGGGCCACACCAGAGAGAGCCAGGCCTGGCTTAACGAGAGCATTAGGACTGCAGGGGATTGGCCCAGAGTCATCCGCACAGGAGGCACAGGAAGTGACACGCTAACCTGCGTCCAAGTTTCCTCTTGGAGGTCTGATTTACATGAAATGGGAGGTGCAGTCTTTCAATGTCATATCCATCACTTCCCCTAACACACAGACAGATGAGTCAGTCAGTCTTAAGACTGAAAACGTGTATGGAGAGGGATTAGCTGAAACACGATCCACCCACCAGCGTTGGTATGAGAACCACCCAGACGGAAAGCAAATCTACCTGCACCGCACAATGCATGTCTGCCTTTCAGCTGACGAGGCTGTCTGTAGAAGACACTGATCCCATGACAGACGCTGGGGCGGTGCGCCTCACTGGACACCGCGCTCAGGAGACCGAATCTTCACCCCCCCCCCAGGGGACCGTCAAAAACCGGTTTGAAAGGGAGTTGGGATGGATGGGTGGGTGGGAGGGAGGAGGAGGAAGGGGGGGGTGGGTTGGTACACAAACTCCTATGTAAACAAAGACAGGAAGGATGTGACTTGTTCCTATGATAGCACTCCAGGCTCTTCTGCTAGGGCCTTATCCTCCCATATCTAGCTGTGGGATTTTGCGGAGGGGGGCGGGGGGGAAGAGGTGCAGCCCTGAAGTCTTGCTCGCTGATCAAAAGAGAGCTCGACTGGCGCGTTGCCACGGTGCCAGGCGGGCGGCATCCAGACTTGGCTCTTCTTCTTCACTGGTGGAGAGGGGAGGACAGGTTTCTCATGAAGCACTTGGTGAGAGTAGGGATCAAAGCCCAACCCCACACAGCAGCTTAGAACGTCTTTGTATCTTTTCACAGTGATAAAAAGCGACACCAAAACAAACCCGAAGCGATAATAAACTGTTATCTCGTATTCGTGCGTCCTTTTTCCTTTCCTCGACGTCTCCTGAACAGTTTGTGCTTTCCTCAAGACGAGAGAGAAGGCAGGGAAGCTTCAGAGCCGAGTGTCTCCGTCACTGCAGACGCCTGTGGACCCCATTAAATAAGTACCACTCTCCCCAAGGTGCCATTGACAGCAAGGTCAAATCTTCCTCTGAGGCACCATTTAAGGAAATGGGAAAATGTCTGCCCTGACAGCTGCAGGCACAGGGGGCAAGGGAAAGTGCCACGGGTGCAGTAGGTCAGTTGTCAATGCCTTTCCCCCATCCAGGATATGGAAAGACAGGGAGACCTGAATGCATGCTTTAATTAGGCTCGAAGCACAAGGGTCACTGTACAGAGGCTTTCAGCAGTGCTACAGTTACGTTATTTAAAGTGACACGACGGGGCGTTTTCGAAACGACGATCGGGTTGCGGATGAAACGCGATCGGTTCGATTCTCCGACTGAAATGTAACCCTTCCAGGAAGACGGGTGTGTGGGGTTTCTCTTCCTAAACGCTGGACATGTCACGAACCTCTTCGGCCATTCAGAACACGGGATCGCTTACAAAGACATCCGAACTTGCCGAATGCTCCAGACACTTGACTTGGGAACGTTCTGTTAAGGAATTAGACCGCAGGGCCACGCTTTGTTCCTCGTTTCACTAACAGCTCTTATTTTAGATACACACCCTCCAGTAGAGCCAGACATGGAACATTTAGCAAGGCCTTTGGAGCTGCCTTTTAGCACTATATCAGGGTGGCTGTGGGGTGAGGAGCTGGTGTTGGGGGGGGGCGGGGGGTGGGGGGGTGGGGGGTGGGGGGGGCTCTAACCTTAACTACGCGAGAATTGGAGGTCAAGTTGCATTCTCTCTGCCAGTAATATCAGGGCCCCGGACCCCCAGTTAATCACTGCATACTAAGGGCTCTGACAGGGACAACCTTATGGGGACTAAGTCCCAGACGAGGTGAGGTGACTTCGACAGACCCAATTTGGGGTTTGTCAAAGAACCATCTGATGAAAAACTACATAGTTCATAACCCTCATTTTTATTCATTAAATTGGCCTTGATTATTACCAGCAGGAAGGGAGCCTCTTGGAACCTCATGAAGAATTTTGTGTGGACTCTCACCAAAAGGTGCGAGTACGTTAACACATTCATACCCAGCTTGATGTTATAACAGGACCATTTAGCACCTCTTACCACACTTTTACGGGCATTAGATTGTTGCCTCGAGGCTTAAGGTCATCGTAGCTGTTGTTTGGCCCTGTTAGTTCACAGCTTGATACTGAGGTCTCCTACACTGGTCTCCCGAGGTCATTTTACAAACCTCAGGATGACATGAAATCCAGGTCCACTCCCTTCCTGAGATTCAGAGAAGTGATGACTAATGAGAGACAAAAGGGGTGGTGTGTGTTTTCCATCCAGACCCCGCTGCGGTCACACTTCTCACTCCAGAACGTGGAGGTGACCTTCTGGCTCCAAGATTAGCATGTCAGTGCGTGAGGAACCAGGATCAAGCGCTCCGAATCAGGAGTCAGGATGATCCTCAGCTTCTGACAGCCTGACTCACCAAATCCCACCAACCAGGTCCACCCTGAACGTCTTTACGTAAGCTAACCTAAGCTAACCTGCCAGAGGCTATGGCAAAACCAAACACATGCAAACACACACCGCAAGGAACAGTGGCAACGAGTGCAGTCTTTGAACTATTCAAAGACTGTTGTCACCGATGTGATCACTTGAGTTGAAGTTTCCCAAGTGCGTTTTGTCTTTAATCGCTTTACAGGAATCTCTATTAAGCATGACAAAACTGGATGTTTGAGTTGACGAAATCCTGATACCGGATCACGTGAGACGCTGGCTAAGAAGAAGCAACACATGGATACATGGAAACCATGATAACAAGGCACTGGCCATCCTAGTCTGTGTCAGAAACCACATAGTCACTCATGACCTGTGAGTGGCCTCGCTGGCTCGCCTGACATGAACTGGATGCTTGCTCGTCTAATCTAGATGTTGATAAACACGGTCTCCAAAAACACACTTTTAAAAGACTACACAAGATATCCCTGCTAAACTCCATCATGCTTATTGGACCACAGAACACCATATGGGAAGGAAGTAACTGAGACTACAGCCCCTTGAACTTACTGTAGTGAATATAATAATAATAATAATAGTAATAATACATTGTATTTATATAGCGCTTTTCAAGGTACTCAAAGTCGCTCTACAGACAATAAAATCATCATAAAAGTTTCACATTAAAAACATAGTAAACATTGACATGGTACATTAATCACATATTAGAAGCAGTTCTAAAAAAAGTGAGTTTTGATTTTTGACACAGTCCAATTGGAATATGACACAGTTCACTGGCCCCATAATAAACTATTGTAGAGGCACAGAGAAGGGAACTTTTCCAATACCTACAGTTCTTCATGACATATGGCTCATTTCAACTTGACCACAGATAACGTCTGTTCCCTTGTCCTCTGAATTAGACTGGAGGATCTAATTGATGGTGACAGGTTCTCTGGAAAATAAGATTATCCTGACCGCTCAAGCTACAGCCTCACACAGCCTCACACAGCCTCACACAGCCTTCACACAACCTCACACAGCCTTCACACATCCTCACACAGCCTCACACAGGCTACAACCGGCAACTTATCCAGACCTACATGGTGTTAAACTAGAGTTACTGAGAATCCCATTAATAAACATTTCATGCAAACAGATGCAAGGCGTTCATTTCCTGCTCTTTTTATCTGCAGATGTTGCAGTTGATGAGTCGCATTTGCTGCTATGCACCGAGTTTTGCTCAAAAGTTCAATTGCACTAAGGATGTCACTAACATTTCCACACAGCCTAAACTACATGCTGCTCTGTAACTTCATCCTATTCAACCACCTAACATGATCTCAATCAATCAATCAATTTATTATTTAAAGTGCAAAATCACCATAGTACATGGTCTCAATACACTTTACAATAAAATCTCCTATTGATCAGATACCAGTCCACATTGAGCTTTATTCTAGGCATGAATACATGTTGCAATGTTGACAACAAAACCAAGGGGGAAGTAAACACATAACTTAATAATACTCACTTGCTTTTTTCGGTACTCATTTGGCCAAAGTTATGTCCAGCTTTTCCTGTAGTTTTGAATAAAGTCGAAGTACTGTCCTGTCCGCTTGCTCAATAAGTGTTGGCAATATATAGGTTTAGTCCACACTAAGCTATCGACCTATCGATACTAAAGACAGCTTGTTTGTTTCACAACAACTTGGTTAACGTGATTAATAATGAAGGCTAAATTCACTCAATTTCTATTGATGTGAAATAGTGATAAGCAACGACAAAAGTCGTCTTGAAATGTTGCGCTTATCTGCACGGAATTAAAGTCATGTTGTCGATACTACGAACTAAACGCAAAGTAACACCCAGGTGAGTCATCCTGTTGGATCGAATCAGTCCATGGTTTGTAAATCCTCGATATTCCCTTGGAGTTTTTCAGTCTAAGAATGAAGAAGTACTGCGAGAACCAGCGTGTCTTTTTTCCATTTTTAAGTCCCTTCCCTCTTGTAACGTCACGCCACGAGTGGGAGGCAGGTCAGAAAACTACACTAGGCTGCGCTGCAGTGACCCCTGTGACCTGAGTGTCTCACCTTAGGGAGTTCTGTTCTATGGGACTTACTTCTTATGGTTAATCAAAGGCAGATTTAACATTCAGTAACTTTTCCAGCTTGTGACTGATTCATTGGCTGTGGGTCATTAAAAAGAATATTAAAAAGAAACTTAATGAATGTAGAGCACACAGCCACCCCACCCCTTTAAAATTTCCTATAAGATGGTATGTCGTGTCCAATTAAACCGGGTGGTAATTACAGTATGAGTGTAAGTGACAAAACTAGTCTAATTAAAATGGTTTGCCACCGGCCTTCACTGTCTTTCTATCGGCTGCTGATATAGCACCAAGAACAGTCTGCCTCTCTGCAAGCATTAATGTCTCATGCTTCTCACCGCTTTTTACTCGTCTGGTGTGACACTGCAAAATGGCCCAAGAGAATACAAGAATAGTTATTTTCTACACTAACAATTGCCAGCTTGTTAACAGAAACACTTTGGGTATAATTAATAGTACTGCGAGTATATCAGTCTCGTAAAACATTGGATAAATAACACACATGTAAACACACACAACTGTTGAGTTGAGTTGGCAAGATATCAATGACTGCAAACAGTGAAGTTCTTGAAGTTAAACCTGTGTTTAACAGTAATTTGTGTGCTTACTCTTGAGTCAGCTTGCAATAATTATAGATATGTACAACACCAGGGTTTTGGTAAACCAATAACTGTCATTTAAACATTTAGTTCCCTTGTTGCATGGTGCTTATTCAGCAAAACTAAGGTGCTGTGGTATGCTACTAACAAACTAATATACCACATTAAAAAAGTTAAGAGGTAAATAACTACATAGAACAAGACATTTTTTGTTGCATTGACAGTCATTGAAGCCACCATCATTCCACTCTGATACATATTCCTTTTATTCCCTTTCCCACATACATTGGTCATTATAAATACACATGCAAACAAACATAAAAACCTTTACAAAATGGCCTTGAAGGCAAGTACTCAATTGTAAGCTAAGTACATTTAAAATGCTTTAAATGTGAGTCGTTGTGATTACTAAACGTACTCAATTGCAGTTTAATCATCCCTGTGATGAAGTGGCTTTTGTCCTTTACTTAGGATCTTCTGCAGAGGTCTTCAAAGACCCAAGGAAGTCTTTGACCTGAAATAGGCAGAAAGATTAGCACAATACACATACAGGGACATTATATGGGTATTTAAGTGCCTATCTCCATTTTCTTGGTAATATGTTTGAGAAAACATCATGCATAACGCTGTTATTTACCACTGGCAAAGAAACAGTTGCTTGCTTTAGGTCAGGCTTCAGTGCCATTAGGGAAATTGTGTGTGTGTGTGTGTGTGTGTGTGTTTGTGCGTGTGTTGCTGTTCATAGAACAGGAAGTTTGAAACCGTCAAACGCCATGTTTTCTTTGAAACATTAAAAAAACAAGCTAAATATAGTTTCATCCATTCCTTCAGGCTCAACTGTAACATCATCTGTAACGTATGTTTATCCAAATATGTTTAGAATCGAGTGCAACAAGCCTCACCTTTTCCACCATGTCAGCACATTTAATTTTGTCCCCTTTAAAATCATCGTTCACATCCAGTGTCAGAATAGGCACGTTGTTCAGATATTCAAACTCCATCCTGGTGGTTAAAAAGATCAAAAGATAAATTCATCAGAGGTTCGACAATGCTCATGTAAGCATGTTTTGGCAGACATTAAGGAACTGATGCAATCCATCTTTTTTTTTTTAAAGGTTTCACTCACAATTTACCAGAGAAACAAACCAAACCAATGTCTTAAAACTTCCTTTATATCATGAATTACCTATTAAAACCCCAAGCTTCTAGATCCGGGTCCACACTGACCACCCCCAAGTGTCTCAACGCTCTACAATGTCAGCAGGTTGTGCGTTGGTGTCTCACCTCATGGTTTTGTGCAGAAGCCAGCTCTCGTGTTTGAAGTGCAGTTTCTCCATGTACTCCAGGGGAATACCCTGCTCCTCATCTCTGCCTCGGAGATGCAGCCGCTCTAAACATCTCTACACACAGACACACAAATGTTTTCCATCAAATTGATTTACTGGTTCTGCTTTCCTAGACAGCTGCTGGCCGGTTCGGAATCAGAATCAGAATTTGTTCTATTCGCCATGCAGGTTAAACAGACACAGACTTTACTGTGGCAGGATAGAGCAAACATAGAACATATATGGAACTTAAATAAGATGCGATAAAGATCAAAATATAAAATAGATGCACAGGATGGTAACAGAGAGTGGGCACGGCTGTTGCGCTACCTCTGGTGCAGCTCGGAGGTAGATGATGCCGTCCAGCTCGATGTGTTTTCCAAACTGGTTGTGGAGCCAGCCATGCCAGTCCTGGTAGATGGCCCACTCTGTGTCGTTAAGACACTCGCTCTCATACAAGTTGGCAGCAAAGATGTACCTATACAGATACAACAACAGAGCGAAGGTATTGTTTTCATATCGTATTGTGGGAGTCGGGTGGCTGAACGGTGAGGGTGTCGGCCTAGTAATCAAAAGGTCCCTGGGTCATCTCGGCTGTGCCAACATGACATTGTGACCTTGGGCAAGGCACTTCACCCTACTTGCCTCGGGGGGGGAATGTCCCTGTACTTGCTGTAAGTCGCTCTGGATAAGAGCGTCTGCTAAACAACTAAATGTAAATGTTTTCAGGTTCTGTTCTTACAAGAAAGAACAAGCAAAGGTCAAAGAAGTCGTAACGAAGGTATCCAATCATGCTCGAGACCTTCATCGATGCTGCCGTCCATACCTGTCGCTGTAGACGGAACGCTCGAAGAACTGGACCGGATCGTCAGCCTCTCTGAGCTTGCCCTGGGTGGATTTCATCTGAGCTCGTACTCTGCTCATACAAGCGTAGGTCTGGAAGGTGTACGCCCACCTCTCTGGCTTCTCGTACATCATCTGCAGAACATTGCCGCCGCTTTTCTGAGAGGTGGTCAGCTCCTGCAACAAGTTCAGTTGTGTTTAGTTAACTGATATTAAAACGGCAATCAGCACACTACTTGAGATGAATTGTAGATGGTTTGGTGAGTAAAGGTCCCCCAAATGCGGACCACACGACAATGGGTTCTGATTGCAGCCTCCAGCAGTGGGATCAGACAATCAGCACGACTCCCACTTGATCGGCACAGTTCACAGCGTGCTCGGAATAATGAGATCGAAAATAGTAAAACTGCTGATGGTGTAAATCGAGGTCCTAATTGTGTATCCTTATCCACGTGTGGGTATTGATGGATAAAGGGGCTCAGGGTTAGAGAGTGGGAGAGTAATAGACGAGAATGAACTGTTCATCTGGAGGTTGGGCGGGTGGGGGTGGGGGTGGGGGTGTAGTGTGAGCCGGACCATGTGTAGGGGGGTAGCCAGAGGGGGGGTTGAGGGGGGAGGGGTGGAGCAGAGGGTCTGAGGACTGTGATCGGACATGCTCAGCTGTTCAGCGCAGCACCATCTGTTCCTCTGGGTGTGTAATCTAACATACTGACCAGGGTGGACTAGCCCAGATGGCAGCTGCATTTAAAACTCGGTTAAATACAACCACCGTACAAGTGCACACACTGATACTGAGAGTCAGAATCAACGTTTTGGAAGGAAATCTTTCATCGGGATGGGGCAAGCAATCTGGATGATGCGCTGAGCCCCAATTCTGAGATAAATTGACCGTGCATTAAGGGATTGTAAATGGCCTGCCAATTGGTGCTTAACAAAGCTTAATTAACATGACATTCTCCAGTGACAAGATCCAAATTCCCTCATTATTCCAGGGATTAATGACCAATCTCATCTCACTGCAAATCAATTAGAGGTGTCTCAATGCCAAAGCACAGGGCAGTCTTGTGATAAAGCTCTACATACCATAATAATCTCATCTGAGTTTTCCAAGGGCTGGGACAGTACTGTCATCAGAGATGGATCAACCCGTCATTACACCAGTAGCTTGACTCTAGACTCTTGGAACCACTTTACAAACTCACACACACACGCACACACACACACTCAGGTTTAAGGTCAAATGAATGTTTTCTTTACCTCAAACTCACTCTTGTGCGTTTGAACATTGCACCATCTAGCGATCGGTTCAGGTACAACATCCCAGTCGCTGGTCTGTTCCTCCAAGAGGCGCACAAATGTCGATTTGCCCGCGGCTGGAGAGGAAATGCGGAAGAATGACAACGGATGCATTAAGTGTGTTAAGGATTATTTCCGATACGTTTAATAATGGATTTAACCCCTGTATCAACAGATGTCCTGGAAGTTTTATACAAAACTCGTGATATGGACATGCACGTTAAGATATACGGTTTAATTCCAGCTCATTATAGTAGAATACATTCTCAGCGGGACTTGCAGCTATGAACTACAACCAACAAAGTCTATTTTGGCCTATAGACTATTTGACTAGCCAAAAGTTTAATGCAACAACACATTCCGACTTTAAAGGTTTTCCAACACTTAACTGTTTGCACAAACTTGCAGAGCAGTAATTATTGTATCTTGTTGTCAGTAGCCCTTTTACACCCATGGTTTTGGTGTTTAACAAGCTACTTACCAATATTGCCTTCTACTGAAATTCGCATTATTCTTTTCTCCATACTATCGTTTAATGCACTCGGACAAGCTCTTTTCTGTGTCGGCGGCATTGTTTTAAACGGTTAACGGAGAAATCAACTTTGTCAACTAGTTGCGTGTTTAGCGCTCCGCGAGGTTTGAAGCTTTCGCGCGGTAAACAGCTGCGAAGGATGTTGCGACTGCATAGCTCCGCCCAGAGCCGCTCTGGCTCCGCCCACATCAGTGCTACAATCATAGGCTACAGTAGGACCAAATGGACATATTAAAAAAATATTACAAAACTTTTTTCAAAGATCCTCTTTATTTGCCTTGTAAACAACATTCATTCAATTCAGTAAACCCTCTCAACTACATTATTTACAACCGATTCATTTGATTATATTACAGCCATGGGAATATACACTATAGGTACAGTATCAATTTGTGCCATGAGTATTTTCATAGAGCAAAGAGGCATGACAAATAGATGGCTTTGTTACAATTCTAACGTTTCAGGTTGTCCGATGAACAATCACATTCAATATCTAACGTATAAGCTAGACTAAATGACAACAAAGCATTTAGTAGACTTGGGGAAAATATTGTGAAGCAGGTAAAGGCGTAAATCCCCTTTAAAACTGGGCTAAAACTCAAGGATCACACACCATGCTTATAAAATATGCTGTCCAGCAAACACCAACCCCTACTTGATATGCTGTGTGGGTTACTTCTCATACATATCGCATCTTCCTAATAAAGAAAAGTTTAGGAAAAAAAAAACATTTAAAAAGAACAATGCAATTAATTGCTTTCACCCCATTTAGATACTATTAAATAAAGCAGACAAGTTAAATCAATTGTTCCCATTTAAAAAAATAAAAATAAAATAAATGACCGTTAAATGATCAGAAGTGCACGACTCAGATAATCGATGCTTTTGATCTCCAGTGTAAACCTAGCGTAACCGTCTTTGCATAGTACAATCCGTGTTCCAGTCGGGATGTGTCCATGCGGCTACCGAGCGACCGTACAAAAGCATCAGAAATCCCACCTTTCCTTGGGGAGTTAAGCATTGCATTGACA
Organism: Neosalanx taihuensis; assembly: GCA_030340665.1. Lineage (NCBI taxonomy): Eukaryota > Metazoa > Chordata > Actinopteri > Osmeriformes > Salangidae > Neosalanx > Neosalanx taihuensis. The sequence goes on from CM059311.1 coordinate 1,928,942, forward strand.
TTCTGTGCGGGGCACACATGACGTGGGATTAACATTCAGGCAAGAAACAAGGGCAGAATTTAAAAACGGTCTACAAAGTGCTTCATGGCTGGTAAGATAATACAAGACAGAGGCATCCGATGGGTTACAAATGTTTAGGAAATTTGGAGCGGATAAGATCACAAACCTAATCATAAAAAAACACAGATTTATATATTGCATGGGATCCAAGAAGGGAGGGAGATAGAGGGTTCTGCATTAATTTGAGTAGGGCTAAAACAGTCTTTCTCTAGACTAAGTGTTTTATCCTACGGTAAAAGGTCTGCGGTACCCGATGGAAAAGTGAACGTGAGCCATGTTAGGCACTTGGGAATGTGAACTTTAAACTCGTTAAGTAAAGGTCTTGTCATCCTGTAAGAGTAGTTCAAGACCTAAGCAGAAGATAAAGTTATTCATTGACTCTAGTCAAAAATATATAGTTGGGGGGGGGATGGCAAAAACAACCCATTTGTTCACACAGTTGTACCAATAGAACCTTCCTAATGTACCTCCTCACTTGTAATAGGGATATTTCAATAATTGGAAGATTAATTCAAAACAAAACAGTAATATGTTTCTTGAAAGCTAACGCTAAAGGCTGAGTTAACCTTCTCATATCTCCAGGTGCCTAACCGAACTACAGCCTTCCTCAATCCTGGATATATCAAGAACACTTCCTCATCATGTACTGCATACAATAGCTCTGGTAGGGTGGGTATCTGTGCAAACTAAGTATAGACCACAGGCTGCAGTCTATCTGTCCTTGGTTGTCAGTTTCTCAATCAGCTCCTGTAGAGGAACCAGCTCCTTTCTCTCAATCAAACCAAACTCCTGTAAAACACAAGAACGCAAAGCACATATTAGAGTTAGGATAAAGTTGAATAAAAAATATAAATAAAATACAATAAAACGAGGTCTGGTTCTCCTCCTCTAACACTGCTCGTCCACAGATATATCCCACACATCTTTGCACGTTAATTATACTGTTCATACTGTGTATATTCTGAGTATACAATTATATTCTGTTGTAATAACTGTTTTGCATTTCTGGTTGGATGCTAACTGTATTTCGTTACCCTGTACTTGTACCTGTGTAATGACATTAAAGTTGAATCTAATCTAATGTGTTCCTTTACCAACACGAAGAAGATGAAGTGTTTGAAGGACGTGTTGAGATGAGCCTCCTCCTGCAGCTGCATGACTGAGTCGAAGTGCTGGTGGTAGATGTGGGCGTACACCCGGAACAGCCGCTTCAGGATGGTCTTGGCCACGGCCATGAAGTTCCTCTTGAAGGGCACGCCTTGGGGGGGGGGAAGGGAAGAGATCACCCTGGAGCAGCAGACCACACACAAAGGGTCTGGGAGCAAGTAAACATAATACAAGACAACGTGGATCGCAAGATCCAACTGGTACCTATTTTGGATGGGAAAAGCGTCTCATCGTCGAGCTGGTCTTGCACCCAGGTCATCAGGAAGTCGATGTACCTGGGAGCTGAACATTTGATTGGCTTCTTGATGTTGGTTCCATCAGCCCAATGGTACTCATACCTATAGGAGAGAAGGTGCAATGTTTGGATCATTAAACAAACAAACATGCTAACATCCAGCGATGCCCTTTAATGAGTATTCAAGCAAACCCTTACTTAAGTCCAGCAGACATGACGGGGCAGCTTTCATCGGTGCAGAAGTCTGTTATGGTGCCGTAAAGCATGTTGATCTGGTTGAAGAAATCCACAGCTGGAAAAGAAACAGTCATCAAGGCCCCTCCCATGTACGTGCAAACATTTATACCTGAATACCCCTTACGAAACGCATCGAACTAACACCCTCCCTGTGATATATACATGTTGTGTCAACTTCCGGTCAAATGCCATACTACAGCACAGTCTCATCTCAAAAGAAGACTTTTTTTTCTTTCTAATCTTGTAGATCATCCTGAGCGGACAGTCAAAGCTAGGGTCTGTCTGCTGTTTGCTAATCTCACCGCAGAACATCTGACTTTCCAAGAGTGAGGTCACTGGATGTGTGCTAAACAGGAAATCAAGACATCCACTGGCAAAGTCATTTAACGTGATGTAAGACTGCGGACAAAGATCCGGCAGTACAAAGAGGTCTGTCTTTCCCCTCGCCAACAGCCTGGACTGAATGTTAATACCCTCTCCTGACTGTCAGCTCAGCTGAAAGTTTACTTTACAGAAGTGAAACACTTTGGGTTGGTGGCGCATCTCTGATACATTTGCAATGATCTTGATGACTGTGGGGATGTGATGTGTGGATGGGGCCCGTAGTCATGGAGAAACATGTAGGAAAATGTATTGAAGGTGATGGAAATCTGTGTATAAGATGGACACGGGCACATATCCCCTTACTGTTGACTGCTATCCACTCGTTGAGGTCCTCTCCCTCTGGAAGCATGACGGCCATGCGGAGGTTGCCGCTGCCTAGCGTGGCCTCCGCGTGTTTCAACAGCTCATACTGATGAGAGCCCTCTGGGATGTTCTTTTTGGGTTTGAAAGTCTTGGGGGTCTTGCCACTGGGAAATAATATCACATGGAAAGGAAGGGGGGGGGGGGCAGGGGTTGTGAAATAAGGTGTCAAAATGGCAAATTGTGTGTTGAGAGAGATACTGAGTATATGTACCCTAAGACAATCCAGTCAATTCCATCTGGACTTACATGTACATACCAACACGTATCGTATGCCTCGTCATGGTATACGTTTACATTCAGCAGATGCTTTTATCCAAAGCGACTTACAACAAGTACAGGGACATTCTCCCTGAGGCAAGTAGGTTGAAGTGCCTTGCCCAAGGACACAACATCATGTAGCCACAGCCGGGAATCGAAAGCACAATCTTCCGATCATGAGACCAACACCTTAACCGCTGAGCCACCTGACTAATTACAGCTTATAAAGATACACAATAGAAGCTAAATCCTATAAGGGCGGCTATAGCACGTCCTTTCACAGTACTAGTGTCGAGGCGAACAGTAAACAGGGCATATTAACCTACTACAGTAACAGTACTGTAACTGGCTAGTCATTATACTTACTAGATCATAAATACTGCTGAAGCAGCAGCAATCTTAACTAAATACCCACTGGTCATTTGTATTGCCAGTTAATGGACTCGTTAAATGTGGCTCAGTTCATCCAAAACTAATACCAAAACATTGAAGGAATGGGTGTAGGAACATCAACAGTGACCCCCAGTAGGTATCCAGCTAACTAACTTACAATAGAAAGCTCATCTTTCGGAGGACGGGGAGACCGAGGCCTCGGTGTTCAAACTGAAGATGAAGATTGTCAAAAAAACGTGGACCTGAGTTTTAACAGTTATCCTTATAGAGAAAACGTCGAATTAACCACTCTGGATATACATAAAAAATGTACAGCATATTATATTATATTATGAAAAGACGTCGCGGGCTAGCTTCCAGCTAGCTAACATCAGATCAGAAAGGATGCGCGTGCACAGTGACTGGAGTGCGCGTGCACCCTACTTCATATCAACTCTCGCGATGGAATGGTTAAAGTCTCGCGTAGCCCATGTGTGTTCCCACTTGTATCACTAGCTAAGCTAATTTACATTACAATTATGTATTACTGTAGCGTGAGAGTATATTATATATACGTCTAACGTGAGAGATTGAGTACAGGACATCCTTTTTTGATGCAAGTTCGTGAGTGAAGTGTTTTCTCTCTATCATTTCTCATATCATTTCAAGTGCTGGCTAGAAAAACCTAGCTAGCTGAACCCTGTTATTTGATGCTAAGTTTAGTTAGCTCCTGTTAGCTTGGTGGGACCGAGGCAGCTGACCCTCCCTTACTGCTCACCCTCATCTCTTTACAAGATATGCTGACAATTCGTCCGATATTGAGTATCTTAACAAGTCCACGATTGTTGAGAATCTATTGTAAAGGTAAGCCTGGTAGGAACAGTTCATGCTTAGAAGCAGTTTAGATTCAGCTGTGATCAGAAGAACAAGGTTTACCTTGAACTGATCCATCTGTCTAGTCCAGGGGTGGGAAATCCTGGTCCTCGAGGGCCACTGTCCTGAAGGTTTTAGATGTTTCCCTGCTCCAGCACACCTGATACTAATCATCAGGCTTCCACAGAGCTTGATAACGACCTGTTCATTGGAATCAGGTGTGCTGGAGCAGGGAAACATCTAAAACCTTCAGGACAGTGGCCCTCGAGGACCAGGATTGCCCCCTGGTCTAGAGGGAATAGGTCTGATCTGCCCTCCAAGATCTGTGGATGACAGACATGACGAGGGTATTAAAGCCCATACTAATCCCCTGATATCCTATGCAAAGGTAGAGTTCAACGCTCGTTGAGTTATTTCGTTAAGAATGTGTTCTGTATCTTCCATTAGGTTGCCTTAACAAGTGTGCAGTGTTCAGTCGGACGATGAGCAACGACTGTGGAAACACGCAGACTGCCCAGTCACTTAAGAGAGTGGAGGAAGGAAGCGGGGACTCGGGAGAGAATGGTCACATCTCCAAGAAGCTGAAAACAGAGGAGGATCCGGCTAATGATGAGAAGAAATACCCCAAAAAGAAAGTGGTTCTGCTCATGGCCTATTCAGGAAAAGGGTACTACGGCATGCAGGTAGCTATCGTATGCTTGAGCAGTCTAAATACACTAGATTATCCCTCACAGCCATTAATTGACGCCTTGCTTTGGACGGTTTGTGTTTAGAGAAATACTGGATCTTCCAAGTTCATGACCATTGAAGATGAGTTGATCACAGCACTCGTAAAGGCTGGATGCATTCCAGAAAACCATGGCGACGACATGAAGAAAATGTCATTCCAAAGATGTGCGAGAACGGATAAGGTATGGACATGGGTAGGCGTAGCGCAGCTGTTGGGTATGTTAACTGCATTGTGTGAAACATCAATTGGCCCATGTCATTCATTCTCTAAATATGTGTTTGTTTTGCAAGGGTGTATCTGCTGCTGGTCAAGTGGTGTCGCTGAAACTGTGGCTGATTGAGGAACTTGTTGAGAAAATCAACTCGCATCTTCCAGCACAAATCAGAGTGCTAGGTGAGATTACGTCGTCGAATAAATACAGTGCGGTTGGAAAATACGATGCCCTTCTTGTCAGATTCAGCATGGATTCCTGTAAATGTGAGGTACAGGGTCACAGTCACGCTCCTCTTCTAGTTGCAATTAACGACATCAGAGTTATTTTTTTTGTTTTATTTTATCAACAGGCCTCAAGAGAGTAACTGGGGGCTTCAATTCCAAAAACAACTGTGATGCTCGTACATACTCTTACATGCTTCCTACTGTGGCCTTTGCTCCAAAGGACTACGACACCCAGAATTCTGCCGCCTTCCGTTTAGAGCCAGAGACACTGCAGAGAGCCAACCGCCTCTTTGCGCATTACAAGGGCACCCGCAACTTCCACAACTTCACCTCCCAGAAGGCTCCCAAAGACCCCAGCGCCCGCCGTTACATCACGGAGATGTCTTGCGGCGAGCCCTTCGTGCGCGACGACTCCGAGTTCGCCGTCATCACCGTGCGAGGCCAAAGCTTCATGATGCACCAGATCAGGAAGATGATTGGCTTGGTGATCGCGGTGGTCAAGGGCTACGCCGGGGAGGATGTGCTGCAGCGGAGCTGGGGGGAGGAGAAGGTGGACGTGCCCAAGGCCCCGGGGCTAGGGCTGGTGCTGGAGAAGGTGCACTTCGACAGGTACAATAAGCGCTTCGGTGGGGACGGCATCCACGAGCAGTTGGAGTGGACCCAGGAGGAGGAGTCGATCCAGGCCTTCAAGGAGGAGCACATCTACCCCAGCATCGTGCAGACGGAGTGTCAGGAAGGCTCCATGGCCAGCTGGATGGCCACGTTGACCATGCATGACTTTGAGGCCACAGCGTCGGGGGTACGGGAAGATAAGGACAAGAAGCAGGTGGGTCAACCAGAAAGATGAGGATTTGAAAAAGAAATTGAAACGTATGTATTTGGAATATCTAGTAATAACATCCTCCAGCGATCCACGTACTCATGCAGCTTTTCTTATCCCTCTCTTTTCCAGGATGAAGATGAGGGCGATGGATCAGACTGACTCCTTCCAGAGATACGACATACTTTCTGATTTGAAGTTTATATATACAGATATGGGACTGGTTATAGTCAATTACCATTATTTCCTTGATTATGGAATTTCAAAAATAAACAATTGTTGTTATAAAGCAATTTTGTATTCATTTTTTTTGAAAGACACATGTCTTCATCAGCTGCATCCTGTGACCGCCAGAGGGCGAAATAACACAAATCGGGTTATTTTTTCTACTTCTAGCTAAGAAACATGGCGACGTCCATGAAACGCAACGTGAGGCAGGACATCCCTACAGAGAATCACGCTAAACAATCTAAAACGGATTTAATCACTAAAGTAGACTTAATTATTCAGTCCAGAAAGCATGCTAATGATGTGTTTGACCTTCTTGAATTTCTTCAGGTATGGCATTTCAACCTTTCTGCAATTGAACTCCTTTTGTAACTTGCAATGATGCCATCAGATCTTTAATGGACACGTGTTTTCTACTGTTTCAAATTGACATATCTTTACTTTTCCAGTCTGACAAAGAGAAAGAGTTGATATCTGCCGCAGATTCATGCAGCAAACTTTTTTGCACATTACTGGAGCGATGCGCCTTGTTTGTGGGGCAGCTGCCCAAGGAAGAGGACATGTTGAATGGCAAGTAGAACTGTGAACATAAATAATGTGATTTAAAGGTTGATTAACATGACGATGATAAATAAAGCATAAAGAACTATATAATAAAGCAAAATGACATGTTTTTTTTTAGTTTTGCACAGAGTGAAAATACATAGGTTGGATGGTCGTGAGTATAGATCTGACATGTTCCAGCCCCTTTGACTGTCAGCCTTGAGTTCTGTGGTTCTATGGTTCTGTGTTTCAGGTACCCACACTGCTGACGAGAAGTACAGCATGTTTATGCGCCATCGATACAACAGCTGTGTGGAGTTGCTATTGGAACACATGAGCCATGACTCATTTCAGATTAAGGTACATTGTAGATTTGTTGTAGCTTGAACCCCCGGCTGTGGCTGTGATGTTGTGTTTTTGGGCAAGGCACTTCACCCTACTTGTCTCAGGGAAATTGGCCTTGTACTTAGAATTGTAAGTCGCTTTGGATAGAAGCATCTGCTAAATGAAGCATCATTAAAATGAAGCATTATCTATTATATCAATCAGGATATACAGGATTGGGAAAGTTTGCAACTGACCCATTAACTGATTTGCGAAACCAGTACATTTCTCTCCTCTGACGTGATGTAGGAGATGGCTCTGTGTACGCTGATGAGGTTCGCAGAGGCGGAAGGAAACTTCCCTCTCCAGGACTTGGACTGGAGCGAACACTTCAGTTTCCCTAGGGAGCTGATCAAGGCCCTAGTGGAGCAGCTTCTGTCTCAGACAGAGGACATGGCTCTGCTCATATCCCGGTTCCAGGAGTTCCTGGAGATGGAAGACGTGCGATACTACGTGATGAGCTCAGTCCGAGAGAACGTGGGCATGGTCATGGAAAAAAACAAAGGGGTACGTCCAACCGGTGACTGGACGAAGGTCGTTTCGCTGAAGTGTTCTTCTCTTGGGCTTGTGTGTTGATGTACTGCTACCGTTTTTGATTGACTTCTCCCTAATGGTCTTCACAGGCAGTGATGCCTATTTACCAAAACAATGTCTTCATCCTGTTGTCCAACATCAACCTCCCAAGCAAAGATTCAGAACTCACCAACTTTATGGTCAAAAAGGAAGGTCAGTCCCAGTGATTAAGCATTTTCTTTGCACACAGTACTTGTACTTACAGTACGTAGACTAAGTATGCTAAATGTAACAAATGAATCTTTCAATAATCACATTATTTTTCATTTTGAATTCAACAGCTAAACACAAAGAATGGAAAGCGGCTAAACTGAAAGTAAGTGGATGCTCCCAGTAACATCACATCCATCACATCATTCTGTCTCGTACCAATTCCAGTTTGAATTCTTCCCGTCAGGAACACAAGCGAGCGTTCGAGCGGATGTGGCTCGGATTTCTGAAATATAAGGTGCTCCTAGATTAGTACTACAACATCAACTCTTCTGAATATCGTTGCAAGCAGCCGTCCTTGTCTACGCTGTTATAACATTGAAAAGCTTCTTTCTGTTGCTTAGTTACCAGGCAGCATGTACAAGAACGTTCTGGTAATCCTGCATGATTCCATCCTGCCTCACATGAGCCAGCCCGCTCTCATGATCGACTTCCTGACGGCGGCCTATGATGTCGGTGAGTTGTATGTCCACAGAGCGCTGATCTGCTGGATCTGAAAAGTTACTATGGGTTGTTTGAATGCACTTAATAAAATAAATATGACTTTTACTGTCCATTGAACATGAGGAGTTTCAGTATCTTACATTTTCTGTCTTCTTGTACAGGAGGTGCAATCAGCCTTCTGGCCCTCAATGGCTTGTTTGTGCTAATACATCAACACAATCTGTGAGTCAAAATTACACGGCTTGTCTGTATTTCTTCAACAATATGTCCCATAGATCTGTAACTGTCTATGAAACTGATTAGATTAGGGTGATGTAAGCGAGTGTGGTATCTGTTCAGGGATTAAGCTTTGACACCAACTTTCCTCTTCCTGCAGAGACTATCCAGATTTTTATAAGAAGCTGTACAATCTGCTGGACCCCTCCATCTTTCATGTCAAGTACAGAGCGAGATTCTTCCACCTGACCAACCTCTTCCTCACCTCCTCGTAAGATATCGCTTTCTCTCTCTTGTCACTATTGATGTCTACAGTGTAGCACTGTATTCCCCTTAGCACTCATAGAGGTAGACGATAAGGGAGTGTTAGGCTTCAAGGAAAAATACTAACATTTATATTCACTATTGTCATATTACTACTCTTCCTTCCCCAACTCTCTCTCTCTTGTCTAAAATCACTTTAATCTGTACATTCTGTATTCATGTATATTCTGATTATACTGTTCATACTGTGTATATTCTGAGTATACCCATATTTATTATTATATTCTGTTGTCATAACTGTTTTGCACTTCTGGTTGGATGCTAACTGTATTTCGTTACTCTGTACTTGTACTTGTGTAATGACAATAAAGTTGAATCTAATCAATCTAATCTCTATCTATCATCTTGGCCAGTCATCTCCCTGTGTACCTGGTGGCAGCCTTCGCCAAGCGCCTGGCCCGCCTGGCCCTCACAGCGCCCCCTGCTGCCCTCCTCCTGGTACTGCCCTTCATCTGCAACCTCATCCGCCGTCACCCTGCCAGCAGAGTCCTCATCCACCGGCCGAGCGCAGACGATGGTACCTCTCTCTCCCTCTCTCTCTCTCTCTCTCTCTGCCGCTCCCTCTCTCTCTCTCTCCCTCTCTCTCTCTCACTCTCTCTCTCTCTCTCTCTCTCTCACTCTCCCGCTCTTTCTCTCTCTCTCTCTCTCTGCCGCTCCCTCTCGCTCTCCCGCTCCCTCTCTCTCTCTCTCTCTCTCTCTCTCTCTCTCTCTCTCACTCTCCCGCTCTCTCTCTCTCTCTCACTCTCCCGCTCTTTCTCTCTCTCTTCTCTCTCTCTCTCTCTCTCTCTCTCTCTCTCTCTCTCTCTCTCTCTCTCCTACTCTCTCTTGAGAAGATCGCGGCTCGCATGGGCTCGTCCTCATGCCGATCAATGATTGTGTTTGCGTTGTGACAGTGGACCGCGAGGACCCTTACGTCATGGAAGAGGAGGACCCAGCCCTGTGCCACGCTCTGGACAGCAGTCTGTGGGAATTGCGGGTGCGTGGTTTAGGAGAGAGTCAAGCTGTGATGTTATAAACCTACCAGTAGATGGACTCTAATCACTGCCCACATCACTGTCCACTGTTTCAGACCCTGCAGAAGCATTACCATCCGAATGTGGCCAAAGCTGCCATGGCGATCAACAAGCCTCTGGGTGATACAGAGGATGACATCAGTAAGCTGCTGGAACTGTCCACCTTCGAGGTACGTTCAGATCGCTGGCTCCGTATCTGGACAGTGGTAAGCTCTGTATGTACACAGTATACACGTTCTTTATGTGTAATCGTGTGCTTGTTCGCAGCTAATGGAGTGGGACCTGAAGCACAGAATGCCCAAGGTGGTTCCACTGGAGTTTGAACCAGCCACTGAGCTGCTGCAGGGATGTGGAGGGGTTTTAAGCCAGCACTTCTCCCTGGAGTAGAACTGTCATTTTGAAATCTTCATTCACTTCTTCCACCTACATGTTGCTGTCCCCTGTACTCAATTTTGTTTACTTTTGATGACAAATTATACAATAAATATACCGTTACAAAACCAACTACAAACGTATTGGGGAGTAGTAAATAGTAATAGTTATATATATTATTAGATAATACATTTTATTTAATGTAGTGAGACTTAACACATGAATATTGTCCCTAATCGGAGTTCGTAGGCGTACTCGCATTCGATTGGCTGAGAATTTGACGTAGGGTAACGCACCTTACGTCATCGAACATAGTCGCTTCCTGAGTTTGGCAAGCAGAAACAGCAAGATAGAAAAATGGTGAGTCTTTAAGAACCAAATAATGTCCCGTCTGACCTTTTTATCGCACTGTTCGCATCCTATATTTCACACCCACACTTGCTGCAAGCTTAACGGAAAGTCAGCCTTTATTTCGTTGGTGCTTTCGGCTTGTTTTGACGCCGGAACGTGATCAGATCTGTAGCCCCTGGTGGATGAACGATCACGTGACAGATGAAAAGTGATCAGTAAACAGCAAAGTAGAAGCAGTTTCAGCTTTTGTTAACTTTTCCACACATGCACCGTGTTTTAATTTCTGTTCCTCATTTTATGTCCTTCAAGATGCATGATGTTTGCTTCTGCGTGTAACAAATAATCACTCGTATCAGCGCTGCTGTACTAGACTCGGTCGCTTCAACATCAGTCACACATTGCATTTACATTACATGTATTTATTTTATCCAAAGCGACTTTACAAGAGAGAGCTTTACAAAAGAGCTTCAGTTACCGAGCATAACAACTTGATAGACCCCAACATTGCGCTGTAATATTGGTTCCATGGCTTCAAATGTAACGTTATGCCACTTCAAACACCAAACACTTCATCGTAGGATAACAAAAATCCCATTTGACACAGTGACACTACATGGGATGATGTTACTAATTGCTGGTCCATGATTGCTTGACCAATTCCACATTCCAACCACGATCTTAGCAGTCACGCTGTTGTGTCACTAACCAGCCATTAACACGTGAACTACCATCACCTCTAATCTTTTGGAATGAACACTTAACTTAATCCATCCACTTTTTCATTTTCTAATTTCAGTTTTCCCCTCTTGTCCCACCTGTTTTTCTTTTTGATCTTTTGATTATGCCTCATCGCAATCTCTCTGCCCCACGTCATGCCTCCCACCTGTCTCACGCTCTCCCCTCCTACCCTCCCCTACCTCCAATGAACCTCTCTACGTTGTGTGCAGTCTGGTCATCGGGTAAGTCTCCCCCCCACCCCCAACCCCCCTCCTCACCCCCTGTGTGTCCTGGTTATCATGTCTCTTGCTGCTCTGTGTGCACAGTACTAACGGGGGCTGGCTGAGGGTCTGTAGAACCACCGCAGCGTCAGCCCGTGTTCTGTCGTGTCAGTAAGCTATGTGCTCGGATCAAATATAATAAAGCAACATATCATTAAGAATATACAGAATTTGATTCAACTTATTTTCTTTTTACGAGGTCGTTCCTAACTTTGTGTGGGCCGCTAAGCCGTTGATGTAGGATATAAATGAATTATATTATGTTATGTTTAAGACCCCCAGAAAAGTCGACTGTTCTGCTGTGTTCATTGTTCAGTGTGTTGTTTGTGCTGTTTGAGACGTGTAGTGTAAACTCTAAGTATTGAGTGCCCCTGTCCATCTATTCCCACCCTATATACTGTTCATGAAGTGAAAGGCACAATATTTTAAAAAGGAGGCTTATTGCAGTAACGCTGATTGTGAAATGCTGCTGCCAATCTCTGGATGCAGATTATCACGCTTCACTCTTCACCTTTCACTTCATCTTAGTCATTTCTATATAGACTGATGCTGTTTCTGTATAGAGTTCCAAATCAGATACGAAGAAAATGTTATGATGGAGGCTATTGAAATGTACTTGCTCTTGTAATGTTCTGTGGTATAATGATTGTGGTATGGTAGTTAGGTAGAAAATCACATCATCCTGTTTGTCCCGTTATCTGTTCACATTAAGCTTTTGTGGAGAAACAAAGTAAGATTAGCTCTGCCTGTGATAGCCTGCATACTGTGGCCTTGCTAAGGGTGGGTATTGCCCTAAAGCACTTTCTATTATTTGCCCTGACTCACCGTTTCACCTATGAACTGTCTGTTGCTAGTTGGTCCTGGTGTTAGGTGACTTGCACATCCCCCACCGATGCAACACCCTGCCAGCCAAGTTCAAGAAGCTGCTGGTCCCTGGCAAGATCCAGCACATCCTCTGCACAGGGAACCTCTGCACTAAGGAGAGCTACGACTACCTCAAGACCCTGGCTGGAGACGTGCACATCGTCCGGGGAGACTTTGACGAGGTCTGTATCTGTCATTCAAGTCCCATCTACACTGTAGTACCTCCTGTCTAACCCATCACTTATCTGTGGTCAGTCCTTTCTATTAAAATAATCATGGAAATTGCTGTTTATTAAAAAGGTGATGAGAATGGTCTGATCGTTGTACTTGAGCTGCTGTGTGTGGCTGTTCCACAGAACCTGAACTACCCAGAACAGAAGGTGGTGACAGTGGGGCAGTTTAAGATCGGCCTCATCCACGGTCACCAGGTGATCCCCTGGGGAGACATGGCCAGCCTGGCCCTGCTGCAGAGGCAGCTCGACGTCGACATCCTCATCTCAGGACACACGCACAAGTTCGAGGCCTTCGAGAACGAGAACAAGTTCTACATCAACCCCGGCTCAGCCACTGGCGCCTACAATGCACTGGAAAGGTACGTGACAGAAGACCTCTCCGGATATATCCACTTCCGGAAGATTCTGTCAAAAGCTTCTGGACTGAGTGGTTTGTGATCCTAATGACTGACTGCTCTTCGTGATTCCTCGCAGCAACATCATCCCATCCTTCGTATTGATGGATATCCAGGCATCCACAGTGGTCACGTACGTCTATCAGCTCATCGGAGACGACGTCAAAGTGGAGAGGATCGAGTACAAGAAGTCGTAAAGCAAGTAAAGAGAGAGAGGGAGGGAGGGAGGGATGGTGGAGGCAGGGGTTGTTGTCGTTCACTTTGTGTATCGTTTCATTCCTTTCCACCTGCAGCTCCATATACTGTCGACACAATGCTAATGCTGTACCATAACTGTTTGCTAACTTAACTCTAAAAGAAATGTATGATATTGTTTATATGTCATCAGCAATCGCTTGTATTTGACCATCCAACCTGGTGTCTGTGGAGAATGCAATAATGTCACGTGCATAATGTCATTAAAGAAATATTTGGTGCCACTTTTTTTAATTTTCCTCATGCAATGAGTTCTTTTAGACATGGTATTATCTGGTAGTTTAGCTTATTCTGCTTTTTCCCCATAATAAAAATCTCATATCACTGTCAGAACTGTGTTGTTAAATAAATCAAATAATAAATATTCATTTAGCAGACGCTTCTATCCAAAGCGACTTACAATTCTAAGTACAAGGCCAATTTCCCAGAGGCAAGTAGGGTGAAGTGCCTTGCCCAAAAACACAAAACCACATAGCCACAGCCAGCTTCAAACTCACAACCCTCTGATCATGAGACCAACACCTTAACCCACTGAGCCATCTGACTGCCTACAGATGCTCTTACTATGTAAAACTTAACAGCTGTAGTCGGCTGTAGGCTGTTATCAAGCCTAGGAGCGTGTTCTCATACATCCGGTAAGTAGATAGGGGACGCGGTAGATCCCAGGTGATGACCATCATCTTCCTCCCTCATGGAGAGTGAGCTCAGGCATTCACTCAGCGAGTCGCCCGGCTCGTCCAGGTCAAAGGGGAGATCATCCCCCCACAGCTCAGACCCTGGAGCAAAGACATGGACGAAAGCTCATCTCCTGTTAACCCCAACAGTAACTAATTGTTGTTATCAAATCGTCTGCTAAATGAATACGTGTAAATACATGTTATCGCTAAATTGCTGTCATTTCTTATTAAGACACGCCGACTGTGGACACTTACGTCTAGGTCTGGGCTTTTTGTTAGCGGTAACTCTTTTTGCTGTGTGCTTCTTGGCTTTTCTGTGTTTTGACGGTGAGTTGTCCGGCAATGTCCTGCGGTGTTGAACAACAAGGAATGAAGATCGCCTTCTAACATCGTATCAGCTTATTCGTTTGCCTGGAACCTACTTCCAATGTCGATTGGGGATTTTCGGCAGAGTGGTTTTCCCGGAGCGGCCAGAACTTTTCCCTTCACGACTCTTTGGACCAGGATGAGTCTCAATCTCAGTGTTATTTTCAAAGGGCAGTGACTCTGCCTCTGGGTTTCCCACGATGCTGTCCTTCACCCGATTTTGGCCTTCAGACAGAAATAACACAAGTCACAATGCCACAATCATGAATACCAACAACAGTACCAAGGCTTGTCTGAAGTGGCTATGTGGTTAGGGTGATCAGAAGGTTATGAGTTCAATTCCTGGCTAAGGTAACTTGTTATTGTGTCCTTGGGCAAGGCACTACACCCCTTGCCACAGGGGAATGTCCCTGTATGTCACAGGTGTCAAACTCGCGGGCCAAAAGAGTGCAGGTTTTCATGCCAACCAAGCAACTACACCAGCTGATTTCAATAACAAGTTTGGTTTGACTAAGTGGAGAAACTCGTTAGTGAAATCAGCTGGTGTAGTGGCCTGGTTAACACGAAAACCTGCACCCTCTTGGCCCGCGATGGCACGAGTTTGACACCACTGCTGTATGTGCTGTAGTGTCTACTTAATGTATGTAACTCTACGCTTCTATGTCTTTTGGCTTGCGGTCTCACCTGCTAGAATACACCTGTGCAACACGTTCATGTAGTGCTGATGAATGAGCTTGTGCACGTGCCCTGTGCTGTGGGTGTCTGCAACAGTATGCAGGTAACGCCTCTGAGCTGGGGTCAGATAGGAGTTCTGGAAAAAAACAGAGATGGAGGTCTCATTTTCAATGCATTTACCTATATATTTACATATATATAGATATATTTTATCAAAGTGTTTGATATTTAATATATCTATCTGGCAGCACCACTAGAAAGGGAGCCGTTGCCACAGCCTTGGGTATGTGAATGGTTTCCTTGTGCTGGCGGATTTCTGGCAGCCTCAGAGTTCTTAAATCATTTTTGAGCTTCACGCTGGCCAGTGCTGCAGAGAGGGGAATGAAAGAATATCTTACTGCACGTGATCATCAAGACTAATTCATCCTTAAATCTGTGCAACCTGTTGGTTGGATTTGTGTCACTAGGTCAGGGGTCGGCAACCCTAGTCCTAGGGAGCCACTGTCCTGAATATTTTAACTGTTTCCCTGCTCCAGCACACCTGAGTCTAATGAATGGGTCGTTATCAAGCTCTGTGGAAGCCTGATGATTAGTATCAGGTGTGCTGGAGCAGGGAAACATCTAAAATCTTCAGGACAGTGGCCCTGGAGGACCAGGATTGCCCACCCCTGCACTAGGTTTATGACCTCATTATCATATGACAGTCCTTCTCAAATAGAGGGGCGTGTCATGACCGTGCCCGGCGAGCATGTGCACGCACAGGACAGAGCATGAGATATGAAGCGCGGTGAACAAACCCACAAGAACACTGTCCAATCAGAATATGAATGAATCAGAATCAGAATGGGGGTTTATTCGCTATGCAAGATTAACAAACATAGAATTCACTTTGGCAGGAATGAGCAAAAAAAATGACTTATAAATGACATTGCTGACGATCTTCAAGAACAGATGGTACTTAAACTCAAAGACAAACGTTTTGACATGACAAACTCCCTGTGTGAGAATCTACTTTTTTGGGGTAAATATGTCAGAGACAGAGCCACAGCTGAAGAGCTATTCAAAATTACAAGTGTAACTCAGGATTTGGATTTGTTGTATAAATGTATTAAAGGTAATTTAATCCAGACCTTTGGGCATTGATGACATTGATCATTTTAATTAAATTAATTGGCTCACGGAGGAGAGAGGCTGCCTTATAACAGCAAGGTTAGAGGTCACCTGTTGGAACAGGCACTTGAAAAATGCCCAGAGGACCAGCTAGTGTAAACCTGGGGTTAGCTCAGTGAGGTAAGATGCTGCTTCTTAAATACAAGGTTGGGAGTTCGAATCCCAGCTGTTCACATGACATTTTAAAGTACTTGTTGGAATAGGCACTTGAAAAACGCCCGGAGAACCTGTTAGTGTAATCCTGGAGTTAGCTCAGTGAGGTAAGATGCTACCTCTTAAATACAAGGTTCAGAGCTCAAATCCCAGCTGTGACATTTTGAAGCAGCTATTTGAACAGACACTTGAAAAACTCCGGAGAACCAGTCAGTGTAAGCCTGGAGTTGGCTCAGTGAGATAAGATGCTGCCTCTTAACTGCAAGGTTGAGGGTTCAAATCCCAGCTGTGACGTTTTGAAGCACCTACTTGAACAGACACTTGAAAAACGCCCGGAGAACCAGTCAGTGTAAGCCTGGAGTTGGCTCAGTGAGATGAGATGCTGCCTCTTAACTGTAAGGTTGAGGGTTCAAATCCCAGCTGTGACATTTTGAAGCACCTATTTGAACAGACACTTGAAAAACGCCCGGAGAACCAGTCAGTGTAAGCCTGGAGTTGGCTCAGTGAGATGAGATGCTGCCTCTTAACTGCAAGGTTGAGGGTTCAAATCCCAGCATTTAGGTGACAAATTTTAAAGCAGGGCTTGGAAGAGGCACTTGAAAAACGCCTGGAGAAAAGGTCTGTTACCGCCGAGACTCTGTGGCCTAGTGGGTTTGCCGGTTCGTTAACGATGAAGAGTCAGGTAGACTAACGTCACTGGCGGGCTCGGAGTGCCAACTGCGGCCGGGGTTCAAATCCCAGGCACGGAAGATCGGAGTCCCTGGAGAGCCCAGGGTCAGGGGGGGCCGTGTCCTCCCTGAAAATTTGCCATCCAGCATGGTGGGGTTATGTAACAGAGGGAGATGAGCAGCTAGACTTTTAGACAACATTTTAGAAGTTTGCAATATAAGACAGTAGTTACCTTTACCTTATTACATTTGCATAAATATTTTGTCTTAATTGTAAAACCTTGGACAGTTGTGGGGGAGGGTCATTGCGACAGTTGGGGACACTGCACTCACTGGGTGTTAGGCATTTACCACTATGTCTTGTGCTGGGTTGCCACCTGACAACCTATGTATTGCAGATAAAGTTAAATTAATTGATTTGAGTTGGATTCGAACCAAGGTTCCCAGGTTTGGCCTCACGCATGCATACCCACTGAGCTACAGAGGTTTCTCTTGCTGAAACAGACTAACTTTGATTTGACACATATAGATTGGTTAAATAATTCAGCAATTGATCTGCGCAAGACTTGAACCACAAACACTGAAACAGCTTTCAGACCTAGTAACACCATGCTTACCCACTGAGCCACAGAGGAATATGTTATCACCTGTGCACTTTATCACAATGCACTTTAAATCTTTTCTGTCACAGACTAAAAACAATGTTAATGAAGTTATCCATGGTTGTAAGTAGATCTATGTCTGTTTTCCTTAACATTAGTAAGGATACAGTGTTATGCAGAGGTGTACTTAATGCTTCATTTAGCAGACACTTTTATCCAAAGCTGGTACTTACATTTGTACATACATGTACTTTGGTAATTTTATAGACAAATTATACTATTTATAGTTGTGGAGCCTGTTCAAACAGGTGCTTTAAAATGTCAGATGTGAATAGCTGAGATTTGAACTCCCAACCTTGTATTTAAGAGGCAGCATCTTAAATCATTTCTTCTTCCTGGGGGGGGCGTAACAGAAAATAACTGAGAAGCACTGTTTTAAGACGAGCCAAAGGACTCTAATGGGAACATGGCTGCAGTAATTCATCCTCTTGTTACCAATACTGTCCTCTTAGTCCAATGTCAGGTGTCATGTTTCCTCTGGGTTCCTTAGATGACAGCATGCCACAGACATCCTCATCAGGCCAACCTAGATTTGGACAAACCACAAAATGTGGAAACTTTTTGTCCAAACCTTTATTTTAAGAGTGAATGTACCTCTTTTGGAGTGCTGTAATCCAGTAGATCTGCAATAAACACAAGGTTAAGGTGTTGTCTCTGTCTGCTCTGACACAACTGATCTCAGAACTGGTTTCATTTGCATTGGTTTCATCTACATTATCGTCCAAATACTTTGAAAAGTATGAAAAGGTTTTAGAATCATCATGAGGGAACAACTAACCAAAAATTCACCCAAGACCCAGTAGTCTCACCTTGGCATTGGGTCATCTTGCTGATTTCCATACACGTTGTTGTAGAATTTAACTACGTTGGCAAAAGTCACCTGCCTTTTCATATTAAGAGGAAATACTACTCATTCATAAAATCTCAAACAAATTAGCCGAAATTATGATCTCCTGTAGCTTTGGCCGGATTCGGTCGCAGCTATCTCACAGACCACTGTTTGAAGGCACGCCGCTGAGCAGAATTGCGTTTTATTTACGAAAGCTTTTTGGCACAATACGGCAGCTGTACCTCCACTCATCCTCAAAAAAATGGTTGCCTACTATAAACATGATGTTGATAAGGAATATAAATAATACGAAGGTATACCGGCTTTAGTCGAAACACTTATTTAATTTTAATTAACTTGGGAGTTTTCCTGTAACGGTAGCAGGGTTCTAACCGGAACAGGGGTGAGACATGCCTCGTTACGCACAACTTGTGATTGGCCCGGCGGGTAGTGGCAAGGTACAGTATATTAAACAGAATTATTAAGTATAATTAAGTTAACATCCAAGCTGTGATGGTGCTGAAATTAGATAGCGAGCAAGCAAACGACACAATTATATTTTAAAATGTGATTTCCCTGGTTGCACTTACTGAAAATCAACTAGACATAATGACCACGTTTGATAATTTCAGATCTTTCCTACTTACATTTTTACATTTATTAATTATTTACACCCTCTCCGTCTGTTTCAAAATCTTGATCCCCATCTTCTGATGCGCTTCCCTTCCCAGAGTACCTACTGCAGTACAATGATCCAGCATGCGGAGGCCATCCACCGCTCAGTACAGGTGGTCAACCTGGATCCAGCAGCAGAACATTTTGACTACCCAGTCATGGCAGGTGAGGAACCCAGCGCCATACTGAACACAGCCTGGTTTATTTAACAGTGTGTTTGTTTACAGTTCGGGTTTTACTCCACCTGCAGACATCCGTGAGCTGATCCAGGTAGAAGATGTCATGGAGGATGACTCTCTGCGCTTTGGTCCTAATGGAGGTCTGGTCTTCTGCATGGAGTATTTTGCCAACAACTTTGATTGGCTTGAGGAGAGTTTGGGTCACGTGGAGGATGACTACATTCTGTTTGATTGTCCAGGTAAGCTGCCAGTCACAGACTAGATTCGTTCAAAGCACAAGAACAAGCATCATATGATCGTTAAGGACAGGGGTCTCCAATCCTGGTCCTCGAGGGCCACTGTCCTGAAGGTTTTAGATGGGTCCTTGCTCCAGCACACCTCCACAGAGCTTGATAACGACGCTTCATTAGAATCTGGTGTGCCAGAGTAGGGAAACATCTCAAACCTTCAGGACAGCGGCCCTCGAGGTCCAGGATTGGACACCCCTGATTAAAGAGGTTGTGCTGGTTGTGTTTGATTCCTTGTGATGCTGGTGGTTTGCAGGTCAGATAGAGCTTTACACACACCTCCCTGTGATGAGGCAGCTTGTGGAACAGCTCCAGAAGTGGGAGTTCCGTGTTTGTGGGGTCTTCCTGGTGGACTCGCAGTTCATGGTGGAGACTTTCAAGGTAAACGCCCCCTTTGACGTCTTCTTTGACTCCTAGTTACGACTTAACAAATAGCTATGTGAATAATCATTAATAGTAATAATAATAAATGGCTGTACTGAATGCTGTGAAAACACACAATAGAAATTACCCAAATCACTCAACCCACTCTGTATGCTTGTGTTCAGTTCATCTCAGGTGTCATGGCAGCGTTAAGTGCCATGGTGTCCTTAGAAATCCCCCAGGTCAACATCATGACCAAGATGGACTTGCTCAGTCCTAGTGGAAAGAAGGAGATAGAAAAGTAGGTACCGGTATCAGAGTGGGGGCAAAAAGGGCTGTGTGTCTGTGTTGTTCTACAGAATGTCTATCTAGGCTTCTTCAGGTTATTCTGTGAGTTATCGATCTGCCTCCCCCCCTCACAGATACCTGGACCCAGACATGTATTCAATGATGCAGGACAACGCCGCCAGCATCCGAAGCAAGAGATTTAAGAAGCTGACCAAAGCCATCTGTGGTTTGGTAAGATCACACAGTTCAGTGGAGTCAAGTCTGATCAAAAACAGCAGCGCTGACCCTCTCTCCTCGGTGAAGCTCTGTGTTTTTCTGTTTTTATATGCAGCTTGTGCTCTGAAACGATACTTTATGTCTACTCTTTAGATTGATGATTACAGCATGGTAAGGTTCCTACCTTTTGACCGCACAGATGAGGAAGGCATCAATATAGTGCTGCAGCACATCGACTTCTCCATACAATATGGGGAAGATCTGGAGGTCAAGGAACCCAAGGTAAATAATGCATAGTTGTCTTACATTCTATATGCAGTCTATATGTCTTTTAAATCATGTGGATGAAACATTATAGTACTCTGTATTTCAATTTACACTCACGTCTGTCCCTCTAGGAGTTAGATGAGGATCCCGACAACACAAACTATGATGAGTTCTTCCAGGACAAATCAGAAGGCTGACAGCTGATCTTGGATGAAGAAGACATTTCAGTGGAACTGTAGTATTTATTCCTCAGTTTGTTTATTTAGGTTGTAGCATTATTTATCGTTTTCAGATAAAGGTGTATTGCTATACGGCAACTCCATCCAATTTAATGAAACATGTGATCTACTGATTTTAACGTGTTGCATTAAAAAATATGAAGAAAACTGAAATAATAAATTTGAACAGTTGTTGAATATATTGTTTATATTTTTCAATAAAATACTGTAAAAAAAGTATGCTGACATTACTTTACAAGGGCAAAGGAGTGTTATTAATTTCAGGTTTGATGGGTGATCCCATCGATTTTGGATTACGATTTTCAGTGAAACACATTTAGTTATTATTTGTGTCCATTTACAAAGTAAAAAATCCTACTTCGAGCTTTCATTTGATTTAATAAAATAATTAATAATTTTTTTATCGTAATTTATGGACTTACTGACGGCCCATTAGTTTAGTCGCCCTCTTGTGGCCTTAAAACGCATTACATGAAACCACTTCCGGTAGAAATCTGTTGGGTGGGACAAGCGGAAGCACCGCTGACATTTCTCCGAGAAAGAATCACAAAACAGCTGTTCAAAATGCCGGTAAGACACATTAAAACAATGATATATTGCACGATGTTAATGTTCGTAATATTCGTAAATGTTTGCGTTGAGTATAGTTTGGAAGAAGGGTTTATCTTGCCGAGCCATCGTATGCTCCTGATTTGACCAACCACCACTGTAGCTTGCTAGCTAAGCAGAAACTGCAAAACAGTGCTTCATTTATAACATAACTTATCTTATTTATACTTATCTTATTTATAACATTTAAAATATATTTTTACCCAAATAGAGAAATAATGATCCTCGCATTTTATTGCATCTGCTAGTGTGGTTCAGTAACCATGTAGAATAGCTTGCTGATGTAGCCTCATCTAACTATTTTACTAGATTCTGGAGAGTTCTTTGGGTTATCAAGTATTCCCATCTATTTGATGGAGAGAAAAAGAAAAAAGAAAAATCTCAGCAATCTCATAAGCAATACTGATGTGAGTCTTGGCATGGATGATGTTTTAACTACTGTCTTGGGATTCCCTTCTCAGGCTTACCACTCCAGCTTGATGGATTCTGACACTCAGTTAGTTGGGAACATGGCCATGCTTCCCATTAAATCCCAGTTCAAGGGCCCTGCTTCAGACAAGAGTAAGTCTTACACTCCCAACTTTGTTCAAATACATGGATGGGTGAAATGTGCTATGTCTTCCATAGTCAACCCTGTGCAGATCACTAGACTAATGGTCTGCTTGGATCAATGTTTTGATCATAAGGGCTCCATTCTACATGTTATAATCTATAACCTTACTGAAAGAAAGCCCTATTATTTGTTTCATCGCAGGCTAAGATGTAGCTGTATGTTGCTTCCTTATTTGGTATCATGAGTAGGTCTACATCCTCTTCCTGTAACAACTATTCCTCTTCTGCATACTAACCATGCTTAATTTGAACAGCCAAAGACACAGACATCATTGACGAGGCCATCTATTACTTCAAAGCCAACGTGTTCTTCAAGAACTATGAAATCAAGGTATGGCAAACTACACCGAAGACGTTACTGTTGCGTGCACTTCTACAATATAGATTCATTTCCTTGAGCAAAATACACATTAATGTATTTTCTTAATGTTGTCATGGATACTCGTGCTCAACATTCCCTCAAATATTTGTCTAAGTTACATGAAGCTCAGCATGGTTCTCCTGCAAGCCCCAGCCTGCCTTCATGAATGTTGCCTTTGGTGAAACGGGCCATGCGTTGCGGTTTCACAACAGTTGAAGCATTTAACATACTGCTCTAAAGCCACCACCTGACTATTGTATGGCCAGCAGAGATACTGCATCTGCTTAAACTGGAAGGACTTGTGCGTTTGGTTTTCAGAATGAGGCGGACAGAACGCTGATCTACGTCACCCTGTACATATCCGAATGCTTAAAGAAGCTTCAGAAGGTACCCTGGATCCCACTCACTCAAAAAGATATTGTCGTTGTTTCATCTAATACCTCACGCTAGATTACAATGATATTTTTATCAAATATGGCTTCACCCTTTCCTTGTTACAGTGCAGTTCTAAGGGACAGGGGCAGAAGGAGATGTACACTCTGGGCATCACTAACTTCCCAATCCCAGGAGAACCTGGCTTCCCCCTCAACGCCATGTACGCCAAACCCAGCAGTAAACAGGAAGGGGGTAAGGATTATCCGTGGGTTGCCATCTTGTTTTGTGACTTCTTGGGGACAATTGTTTGGCTTGTGTTCATTTACATTTATTAATTTATAAGATGCTTTTTTCCAAAGCGACTTCCAAGAGAGAGCTTTACTAAAGAGCATTGATTATGGCAACATGAGCATAGCAATCATTTATCTGCGTTCTGTTATCAGAGACCATGAGGGCGTACCTGCAGCAGATCCGGCAGGAGACCGGGCTGAGGCTGTGCGATCGTGTGTTCGACCCCCAGACAGACAAACCCAGCAAGGTGACACCCTGACCCCTAACCCCTGACCTCTAACTGGCTCCACCCATGACAACAGCAGCTAACAGTTGGCTAAACAATCATTTGTAAAATGACGTAAACACCGAGCCATCTGTTTACTCTGCTCAGCACTCAGTTGAGCCAAGTGAAGTGAACTAAGTTGATTGATTCTTACCTCTCTGTCTTTCTCTTGTTTCAGTGGTGGGTGTGTTTCGTAAAGAAACAGTTCATGAACAAAAGCTTGTCCGCTCCTGGGCAGTAGACCTCTCAGGAACACCGGTGATGATTCCCATCTGGATTTTTATACCGAATAATGAAACAAGTGCAAATACCATTGTGATTTCATTTATCATGTTAAGCTGGTGCTTAATTCAAGAAAACTATTAAAACGTTTGAGGGAAACATTCTTTTGAGGAGTGTGATTAACATCACTTGCTACTAGTAAATGATGTATGGATTTGAGTCATATTGCTTGCGTTAACAATTCATCACTGCATCCATCATATTGGAGTCCACTCTAAATACACATTCACAACAAACACATTCATGATTCAGTATTTGCTGCATATTAAATCCATTTCAAATTACTTCCATATTAAATTTGCTAAGGCTAATTGTCACAGAATAACATGAACTTGGTATTAGTAGTTACATGGTGGTCATTCCATTAATACCTTCCGCAAATGAATCAAGTCTGAAAGTTAAGAAATGTTTATTAAATCTAAAAGCAAATCTGGATTAAATGTTCAGGAAAAAAACTGAACAGAAGACAAGTAGCCCTGCAACTAAAATCACATCAATTCGTTTGAAGAGGAGAAAACTGCAACATCCACCAGATGGTTCCAACCCATTTAGCCATAGTAGAAGTCAAACCTTCAGAATGTGGATCCTCCAGACAAGTAGAAGCCTTGTTAAGTCTGGTTCACAATATTAATCATCAGGACATGGATACAGACCTGTTCATATTCTAGGCAAAATGAATGTACACATGCAGAAATGCTGAAAGGTTAATAGACGTACCCTCGACAATGTACTTGACTTCCAACCAGATTAAAGCTAAAATACACCTTCCCAAACAGAACGGCAGAATGATATAACTGGATTACAATTTTCTCTGACGACGTTCATGAATATGCAGTGCTAGCTAAGACATTGGGGGTTCTCCAAAAAAGGGAATAGACACGAAACGCAAATCACATACGTGTGGTACAGTTCATAATATTTACATACACAAAAAAATAGTATTTTAGAGCTGAGATCTTGATTACAAAAAAATATTCTCTGTCCCTCATTCTTGAGATTCGTAGCATTTTTGGTTTGTCCAAAAGAATATCTTGATCCAAAAACATGAGATGAGTCCTGACAACAAGTGACTGACATCACTGCAGACAGTTTCCTCTGATTGAAGGGATACAACTTAAGGCATCAGTGTGTTGACCCCCGTGAGAGGGAAACAAGGGGTCTTTGCAGAATACTTTGGAGAGGGAAGGTTCCAGAGTAAGAGAGGGGACAAGGATAGCCATTGACCATCTGAATCAATTCCTCCTCCTCGCCCTCTACGACCTCAAAATGCTCCAATCTCCAAAAATTGCATAAGAAACAAGTAAAGGATAAATGGCTCAGTGGCAGGGTCAAAAGAAAAGAAGAAGCTCTCTTAAAATGAAAAGAACGTGTTGTGGGTTTGTTGGAAAAGTTGTCGAAAATAAATAAATGAACACACGAAATGGGGTGGGGGGGAATGGGCTCAATCCAAAGGGGTGCATTTTCTGCCTCCGTCATTTACCAGGTGGCAATCGGGCGACCCTATTTACAAAACAGAAACGGCGGGTGTACCTTCCTATGAGTGAAATACTGGTGTAAAGAGTCTGTTTGAAGAGCGACAAGATTGAAAAACGAATCTGGGAAAGAATTCCGAAAGGGAAAAACGAATGAATATACACATTGTTACCTGGCTTTAACGCACATAAAAAACCACTGCAGCAGCCAGACACTTACTACGGGATAGAGGGCCTAGTCAAAAGCCATCTCCTGACTCCTCCTTACACACCGTGCCACCTTCCTCTTAAACTCCCCCGTCGGATCCTCTCTCCACTCTTTCTGCAGAAGGGCACAACAAAACAGCCAACCATTAATCACACCACATACATGCATATCCATTTAGCACATGCTTTTATCCAAAGCGACTTACAATAAGTAAGCCCCCCCCCGCTGGGTTCCCTGGCGGAAGGTGCCGGATACACTTACAGCTGCGTCCACATTGGCGGGGGAGTCTCCGTTGGGGTCAGCCAGCATGGAGATGACACTGATCATGATGGTCTCCACCGTGTGGATGGGCAGCCAGCGCTCCTCTGGCTTCTCGTAGCCAAACTTATCCTCCCCAGGCTCGTGCAGAATAGAGATGCACACGTCCCCATTCTTTGAAACTAACGGGAAAAGACAAAGACAAAGGGCCTGGTTAAGATTCAGAAGGATGATCCTTGTGATCGTGCAGACAGCAGAGACCAACCATACCGTTGGGGTGCCAGATTTCAGTGATGAACTTCATTTTGGGAGGTCTTAGTGGGTAGTCGTGGGGGAAAATTAAGTATGCTTTAAAGAATCCTCCTTCACTGTAATAAAAAAAACAACAAACAAACAACAAATATCAGTTAGGTGGCAAGGGAAACCATGAGTGAGAATAGAAAATCCTGTGTCAGTGATTTATCCAGCTCACAAAAGTGTGTCTTGGGGTCCGATGACCACCACCTCCCACTGGTAGATGTCATCATCGTCTATGAGGCCAGCAGAGAACCCTTCCACTGGGTTCTTGTTGAGCTCTAAATTTAGACACATGACAAAGACTTAAGCATGACATATCTACTTCTTCTAACTATGATCTAACAGTTATTGGCAAGCTTGCCGAGGCCCAGCTAGCAAGACAACCAAGTGAAATACATGACTGTAAGTCGCTTTGGAGAAAAGCGTCTGCTAAATGAATACATGTAGAAAACTAGACTACCTGACACAAACTGACAGCTAAGCCATGTGCTTAGCTAGATAGTTCAGCTAAGCAGATATCTCGTAAGCAGCAGCTACATCGCTTACTAGTTTGTTTGGACTTTAATATGAATATCTAACTTAATTAGAACAGAGTCTGTTTAGCAATGACAACCGTATCTTGGTCCCATTCCCCTCAGGCTGTGTAGCTATCTAGGGTGGCTAAGCTAGCATGAAACACCGTCTGTTTACCTGCTAGTTGTTTACGAAGCAGCAGAGATGATTGTTCGGTCATTTTATCTAGGTTAAAGACAAACACCAGTCGTGTCACCGATATATCAATCTAATACAACGAATACAAAGGCATTAAACAATATATGCAGACGGGGTAAACAAGGCCTTATTGACTGATGAGCGAAACAACTCAAGTTACAAAGCTAGGCTAGCTGGCAGCTAGCTAAATCCTCAACAACAAGGGCGCACGCGCAGTGTCGTTTTTCTAGCAGGCGCTCTGCCCGCGTGCTGTCAGCCTGTCCTGCTGCAGCAAGTTAAACTGGCAGAGAAGTGACATTTAATTAAATTAAATTAAAACAAAAACCCATGAATCCTTGTTGCCTATACATTATTTTTATTTATATATTTTTTTTTATCTATTAAAACGTATAAGAGCAGATTCTGTGAACAAAATCAAGAATGACTAAAAGAACCGTTGGCTCTTTTAAAACATAGGCCCGTTGCCCCGGCTGTAACAGATGAACAGAAAAACAGAATACTCCAATAATCCTTGACGATTTTTATTCATTTTATACCTCTCGAAACAAAAGCTACATCATACAGACAGCAAAATAGTGTGTGTAGTTACTTGTATTTTTTCTACCATTTAATACCTGTCAACAGTATTTAATTGATAGCCTAGTTTGTAAAGTTGGTCTTTAGATGGGTGGGAATATAGTCTCCATGCTTATACACACTCTCACACACGCACGCATACATTTTTATATATCTCAATATCAGTTGTTTACAATCCTTATTTACAAGCTATAGAGTGAAGTGATTATGCAACATTCAGATATTTCGAGTAGGCTATAGTGCACAACTGAAAAATATAAATGTTTACAATGAGATTCTTGCAAAGAAGTTTCTCGAATGAGCATTTTAATATCAGCCTATCTAAATGGAATGTAGAATAATTGGCTTACATAATTCAAGTGCTTGATAATTTCTTTTTAGCAAACATTTAATATGATGGCCTTGCATTGTGACCACTATACTTTGCCATTTTTCAAATGAATGTGTTGCTTAAGGTTCCTGACTAACATCATCACTGATGATTGAAATAAGACTGTGACCAATGTTAACAGATGAGACCCCCCATCATTACCTTCCATTTTCCATTCAGTAACAAAGATATTCAAGTGAACAGTGTGGTCAATACATACCCACCTACAGACAGGGGTTTTCTGATCACCAGACATAGCATGCGTTTGGAATGTATAACACAAACCGAACCTTGTTTACATGACATTGGATATATGCAATATCTCTCACAGATGCTAAATGAAAAGAAAGAAAGAAAAATTGCAGGCAAACCAAAATATACAGAAAACAAACTTCCCCCTTACTCTTTTCTGGTCAAAACACAATACAACTGACCAACATTTCAAACTGAGCCTTAATTCTTCCTGACAATATAGATTTGTTTAACCAGGAATTTGGGTTTTCATGAACGCATCACTGCTTAATAATTGGTGTCGCTGTTCCATTAAGTAAATTATTAAGGGTCTATAAGTTAGAAACTCTTCACACATGCACACACGCTTCATATATGTTGCTACTAAACACTAGAAAAATTGAAGGTAGGGAGATGAGGGTAAAGAGTTACAAGTAGCCAAATTAAATGAGGCAAAAATGTAACGTCCATTCCACTACAATAAAGAAACTACTTCAAAAATCCACCACAACCATCACTCTTGAATTTAACATGAAACACAAAGAAACAAACATATAATAATTAATACAACATGAGTTTGTTTTTTGTTTTTTAAACCAAAATTTGTGTTTTCGGTTTTCTTTTTTTACACGTCAAAAGGCACATTTTTAAGTTGAATATCTTATGTACCTATCCTGTCAACACTCAACCACACATCAACATCCCAAAACCCTCCAAACCTACTATTAAAATGATTTCATTAGCTAAAATCCATTTAATAAGTTCAGGAGGAAAAAAAAACTGAACAACGAATTTATAACTGAACAGCACATACATTTCTGAGTATCATCGAATTACCTTTTCTGAACAGTACTGAAGAAAACAAACAATAAACACCTATTCCTATTCACAGATGTTAAGCTTTGCCCAGTTGATGCACTAGAAAGTTCTGGGCTTTCAGTGTTTGGTAACTATGGGCTGATTTCCTTTTGTCAAGCAGCCTTACATTCAAACAAATTGTGGTTGCTGCACGACAGATAATCTAAATAAATTATTTGAATTGAACTAAAATGTCCTGTGTAATCAAATATCAATGCCAGAAATATATAACTATATGGAGACTATTCCTTGGTCAGACTAATTCACAAAGGGCTACTCCTGGCATATACTGGTTAAAATAACATGAATTAGATTATTAATGGTGACCAGGAAAGGATATCCAGTATCTCAAACCTTATGACCCCAAAGCTGTATAAGGAACAACAGTTCCTGCTAGTCTTTCAAAATGGCTTCCATCAAATACTTTGGTGAAATTCTTTAATTGGCCCAGTTCCAGTCTGTATCAAAGTACTGTCACTCGGGTCCAATGGCACTCAGTCCATTCTCATTTAGCTAATGGGCTGAAGGAAACATCGACTTCTCTATGGCAAATGTAGTCGATCACAAGCCAAAGTGGAAAGATACTCCCTCAATAAGGACTCTTCTGGGTCTGTCACTAAGAATTGATCTTACTTTTTGGTTTC
Source organism: Neosalanx taihuensis (assembly GCA_030340665.1). Taxonomy (NCBI): domain Eukaryota; kingdom Metazoa; phylum Chordata; class Actinopteri; order Osmeriformes; family Salangidae; genus Neosalanx; species Neosalanx taihuensis. The sequence continues at coordinate 1,958,416 of CM059311.1, forward strand.
AAACAACTTAAAAGCTAACTACTATGCTTTCAGTGACTTCCTAAATCGATGCCACCATCAGCTTCAGGTCATCTTTTCAAAAAGTACAATTTCACACAACCATAAGGCGGAAAACATACTGTATAGTAAAATTCAACCCAAATTTTGATTGTATGAAGAAACTCCAAAGGTAAGCTCCCAATAAAATAACTAGACAATTTCTGATGACCTCAAAGCCAAATAAAACAAGGATATATCTCACACAAATGTCTCAACTGTGTTCTCTCAAACTCTTAACTAATAACAATAATTGTTACTGATTGCTTTGCGCCTACTCACTGGTGGGACTGTGTCTGTTTTGCAACGACTGCTGAAAGACGCACGCAGGATGTGGCGATCTGTGAGTATGAGACTTCGTAAAGCTATATGACTGCATGGACGCTAATCCATCCAGGGGAATGGGTCCTCTTTAACGCTCGAAGGAATTCAAGTCTCCAATATTGGTCCAGTGTTGGTCTGGTCTCTGTTCGCTTCATGTCCATCATCACCTGTCCCACGTCCGCTTCAGAGACCATTAGAGTGGAATACCGAGATGGTGTGAAGGAAGGGGTGGATTAGATTAACTGAGCACGGTGATGGTCGCTGCGTTGAGGACATCGTGATGAAAAGCATCCCAAGGTGCACTGCGGCGGGGGCATCCCATCAAACGCAAAGCCCTGACTGCAGAGCGGTGAGGCGACGCTCGATACACTCCTTACCTACAGACAGACAGACAGAACGAGAGTAAGACATTCAGGAAGAGTCACACAAACACAAACGTCCAGTTTCTGGAAGGCGAGGTGCGACTCACACTTGCTGACGCTGAGGATGTCCGCCTGCTCGGTGAGAAGCAGAGACAAGCCCTCCATCAGCAGCAGGGCCTTGTGGTAGCGTTGGATCGACGCCTCCCCTTGGTGGAACATTTCGTCCAGTGCAGCTGCCTGGACCTGGAGGAGACAATGAGGGGATACGAAGCGGGAGAAAATTAAAAGAGAAGAGGCCTTACGAACAATAAACATTGTGGTGAGGAAATATCAGTTCAAACCAAGTGAAAAGCCTCTACTTTGTACGGTGAAAAGCCTCTACTTTGTATTTTTTTGCTGCTACTCTTGAGCGCTGTACTGTACTGTTGCAAACTCTAATTTCCCCAATGCGGAACAAATAAAGGATGACCTTATCTGAGATGTTCCAACACCATTACCGCACAGCTGTTTTTCAACAAAGGACATGTCTATCGCTGAGAGAACCTCAACAGTCCTACGTCTACATCCGGACAACAGGAAGTCCGTGTTGTGGAGGAGATGCCGCTCACCATCTGCACAGTATGGCTGAACAGCAGCCTCTCGGCTGTGATGGTGTTGATGTGGTCCATGAGACGGTGCTTCCTGGAGAAGAAGCGCTCCAGGCGGCCGTTGAGCACGCGGCAGGAAGACACGCTCGACTTGTAGAGGTCGTTCAGCCTCCTCAACACTGCACGGAAGGAAAGGATGCGCATGAGAGAGAGAGAGATAGAGAGAGCAAGAGAGGGAGATAGAGAGGGAGAGACAGGGAGAGAGAGAGAGGGAGAGACAGAGAGACTTACCTTGTTTGACCGTGGAGGAAGGGTATAGTTTGCCTTGTTTCACTTGCCGCATGGCCGTGTGCAAGGCTACAGACAGGATTTCGGCCGTCTTTATGTACAACACCAGCTGCTCTGCATGGCTGAAACACGCCAAAAACATATACATGTTTATCTAAAGTCTGTAATGGGAAGTCATGTGGCTCAGCGGTTAAGGTGTTGGGCTAGGGATCGTAAGGTTGTGAGTTTAATTCCAGGGGAATGTCCCTGTACTTGCTGTAAGTCGCTCTGGATAAGAGCGTCTGCTAAATAACTAAATGTAAATGAACAGCTCTTAAAGAGAGTGGGATGGCCAAACAATATGTTCCATAGAAAACTGCACACAACTGTATTGGTGTTATCGACTGGTCTGTTTAGCCGTGGCACCTACCTCCACTCTCGGCTCAGGGAGCTGATCTGGTCAGCCACCAGGCTCTGCTGCTGGAGCAGTGAGGCAGGAGGGGTGTCCCCCTGCCCCTCCTCAGGGCCAGGGCCAGAGCCAGGCTCAGATCCAGAGCCTCGGGAACAAGCCACCTCCATCAGACAGCGGGCAAAGTCCAGGGTGAAGCGCAGCCTCTGCAGGGTGTCGGTGTGCTCCTGCTGCACTCAGGTAAGAAGGAGAGGAGGAGGAGAGGAGAGGAGGGGAGACGGAGGAGAGGAGGGGGAAAGACAACAACAGTTGTCACACACACATGAACAGGACCGGATGAAACAGGACATAGCCCCCGCCCCCGCCCCCGCCCCCTTCCTCACCTCCATCAGGGTCTCCTCTGGCAACTCGGGGGCCTCGAAGGTGACGGGGCCCCCCATGTTGGCCGTGATTGGGTCTGTGAAGCTGTAACGCGGGCTGGAGGAACCCTCAAAGCCCTCCAGATAGGGGCCCGTCTGTGGGTGTCGGCTGGTGAAGGACCCTGCTGGGCTGACAGAGCTGGAGGAGCCTGGAGGAAGAGGAAGACGGTCATGGAACTGCTTCAGGGAAAGCAGCTCTCTAAGCTAACCAACTCATAGCTCAGGAACCACTTCCTGTTATCATAGTGCAGAGTCAATGTTCCTTGAACCGAAACACATTTGTATCCGTCCAAAAAGTCAGAAAAACAGTAGTCTAACTGCTCCTCCTGCCACTCACCAGAGTACTTCCTGTTGCAAGATGTTTGGGGCGGAGTGCTACCACTGGATGGGGAGCCCACAGTGAACACCACCTTAGCTGGACTACCTGAGCCTGCCACTCCCGCTCCACTGCCACCAGGGGGCGCTGGGGGACGAACAAAGTTAGGCTGATGAGAGACATGATATTGACCTACATGCAAGAAGATTGTTCTGTGTACATTTGGTGAACAGGTCAGTTTACCTCTTTGATAAGGTTGTATCCACAATTTAATGAAAACTTTACAGTAGATAATAACACAAGGGAATGAAACTATATTACCTTTACCCAACAGGTCACATCACGGTGAAAACACACAAAGTAAATGTCCATGTGAGATTACGATGTTAGTCAAATGTCCTAGTTTCGGTTTTTAATCGAAAGAAAGGGAATTTCCATCCTGCCGCGCCCCTCACAATTCTTAACAACGCTGACCCACTAAGATAGGAAATCTCAGCATTATTTCACCTTTGTGAAAATGTGCTGCTTTTGCAGCCGTTGAACCATAAAAGATGTCTCAACAGTGAAAGGCTAACACTGAAAGAAAACCTAAAGAAAACCTCTGCCTTCTCCAGGTAGACTTGGCATGGGATCCAAACTGATCTCATCTAGATCTTTGCCCTTTTTGAACTCGTTTTGTAGTGAAACGGTGCTACCTTCACTTCGAAAGTCCAGGGACCTACAATCCTACAAAGATGAACCATCTCAGCGGCTACGTGTAGACTTCAGGGAGCCTGAGGTGAGTTCTTACCCGCGATGTCGATGGCTCGGTCGGAGTTCAGGTTCTCAGTGCTGTCCCTGTCTCCGGGTGGCGTCCCAAAGGCAGCCATCAGAAGCATGTCAGACAGGCGACCTGCACTCTGGGACCTGGGGATCACACAGGGGTATGACAAGAGCTCCGCAGAACGCCAAACAAGCTAACTGGATGAGCAGATAACAACCATCTCTCTTCCCTCCATGCTGGATCCTCTAGACATGTTCTGACCTGCAGAAGCCCTTGCCATCCTCCACCAGGGGTATGTACTGAGGGGCCTGGTCACCAGGGGGCAGAGCGGACTCTCTCTGTTCAGAGAAAGGCCTGCCACCAGTGGCTCCTAGGACTAGACCCTGCTGGGCCAGGAAGGTCACCAGGTTGGGGGAACTGGGGGGCTTGGGGAACTCGAACGGAGGGATAGTCTGTGGACCGGTTAGGAGACAATCATCCATTACCACTTGGTATAGTGCTTCATTTGAGCTGAACACACAGATAGACGTTACAATGGAATATCAAGTAACACAAGTCTTGTGGTCTCACCCTTGAGGGAGAGCCCAGGATGGTGGGGAGGGGGTTCCGCTGCATGAGCTCGCTCAGCCGTGAGGAGGAGGGCAGGGGGCGGATCGCCATCGTGCCTGCTTGGGTGACCCCCACCGGGTCCGAGTGCTGCTTCTTGATCTTCTGCCTGCTTCCTCGGGCACACTCCAGGAGACAGGGGGCGCTGTGGAGCCGGGTGCCCAGGCCCGGCTGCCGCTGTGGGGGAGTCCGGGGGTCAGGGAACTGGGGAGCTGGGTAAGAGGTAAAGGAGAAAGGTTATAAGATTTCAAAGTTTTCAAAGAGAACACACCCCTCGTTTCGGCCGACTAGCGATCGCAACTTCCATACCTTGAGGGGAGAGCTGGAAGGGTCGGCCTCCGCCTGCCGATAGTCTGCGGGGGGTGACGGCTGCCCCTGGGCTGGTCCTGAGGACTCCCAGAGAGCCTCCACTGCTGCAGCGGTGCACGGGGGCGGATAGCCTGGGGAGCGGAGGAGAGAGAGCCATGTTAGGTGTCGTGTAACTTGCAGGGGGAAGTCGCTGCAGAAACGGTTGCTGCTAATGCGTTATGCAGAGGTGTCAAACTCCAGTCCTCGAGGGCCGCTGTCCCGAAGGTTTTAGATGTTTCCCTGCTCCAACACACGTCCACAGAGCTTGATAACGACCTTTCGTTAGAATCAGATGTGCCGGAGCAGGGAAACATCTAGAACCTTCAGGAGGGGGACTGCCAGCGTGTGTTTGTGTGTTCTAACCTGGGTGAACTGTCCTGGCTCGGGGAGTGGAGATTCTGCTCCATACGTTGGTAGTTGTGGACCTGAGTGGGAACCGGAATGGGCACCGACTGGCCGTAGTTGCTATAGTTACCACAGTTGCTCGCCGAGAACTCGCTTGGCCTGTGCAAAAAAAAAGCGGAGGGAGGGTGAACTACCGTGAATGGAGAGAATGTTTTGGAACACCGACACAAAAGTGAGAGGTTGAAATGAACGTGTCGAGTGGGATGTTAAGAGGAACAAGGTTTATGGTGTTTGTGATACGTTGACCAACCGCCCCACCCCCTCCTCATATTACAGTATCATGGTTTTAATCATGTTTTATACCAGAGGCAGCTTTGTTTGCGAGGATAATCTGAATTGTATGTCACGTTCTGATCCGGTTGGTTGAAAAGTACTCTAAAGCTTTAATCAAGGAAAATGAGCTCTGTAACGCGACAATGCTGTTCATTCCACTTGAACAGTAGTAAAAGTTGGGAAATATCAAACATTTAAGTCCAACATCTTGCTTGACAACAGTAATCGTAGGAGGCTCATATACTTGTTGACAGCTTCTAATAGCTTCTAAAGCTGGGATCTGGTGTTCACCATTTTAACCCAGCTCTGCTGGAGCCCTGGTCTTACCTGACAGGACAGGGCGAGCCACTGTTGGAAGGAGACTGAGGTGGGGACTTTCCTTGGCTACCCAGACCACAGGAGGCCAGAAGAGAGCTGGAAAGAGGGAGAAACCCCGTTTAAATGAGCAATTCAAACGTCAAAAAACGGGGGATTGTATTGTGCCAGACACACACCTGCTGGTCATCAAGCTGTCCTGCAGCATTTTCCCAGAAGGCCCTTCACATGTCAGCTCTCCAGCTGAGAAACCATAGAAACAAAGATTAGAGCCGATTGGCCCGTTTGACCTCTGCCAGATTGTAAGGCTGGAGTGTTCCGGCCCTTAGACCGCCACTCTAAAACTGACTGACGAAACTGGGCTAAACAAACCCTCTCCTTCTATACTCCATGAGTGTGCTTACTGGGAAAGTGAGCAGGAACCATGACGAAGTCGTCGGTGTCACAGGAAGAGTTCTTGCTGCTGCTGCCCCCCCCAGAAGAATCCTTGAGGAGGAAGCCAGGGGCATCCTGGGTAGGGGAGGCCAGGGGCTTGGCACGGTGCTGCTGGACCTCAGCCAGGGACTGCTGCAGTGGGACGCAGTGGGAGCAGATGACCGTTAGACTAGCCAATATTGAGCTCTTTAGCATCTAGTCTATTAGCATCTAGGCCATTAGCATCTTGGCTATTAACATCTAGGCATCTAGGCTATTAGCATCTTGGCTATTAACATCTAGGCATCTAGGCTATTAGCATATTGGCTATTAACATCTAGGCATCTAGGCTATTAGCATCTTGCACAATAGCATGAAATCCCTTAGCATCTAACCCATTTCACCCATGTTTAAATTTGAAACAGTAGGTTGAAATGACTTGATCTGCGAATGGCAACTATGCATGCCAACTTGATTATAATGGCATTTGGCCAACTGTGGATTCAGAAAGATTCGATGCACAAAACCAATTGAAAGGATCAATCAACACATCCAGCAGCCTACAAACCTGCCTGCCGATCGGTGCCAACAAGCCACAGACCACATCATCAAACTCTAGTCGTGGTCTCCTCATACAACCCTGCAGCGCTACACTGAACCTCTCACAGTTAACCAGGAGCTGTGGCCCCAAAGGCTTCAGTTGGGGAAGGAAGGACAAGGACAGCTGGGGAACAGCTGTTTGAGTCAGCTGCTCCTTAAACTCTATCTGGACGAGATTACAACATGGCGCTGCTGAGGCGTAGGGCCCCATGCATGGCTTATCATAGAGACTCACCCTCGATGTTCCACTGCACTTTGTATGACCTGTGGCTGTAAATACCAACACCACCCCCCCCCCCCACACACACACACACACACAGACACAGACACACACACACACTAACCGGAGGGGAAGCAAGGTGTGATGTGGAGGAACTGCTGCAGGAGCTCGCTGATGCTGAGCTTGGAAAGCAAGTCATGGTGACAACAGGAGTCGCTGTAAACACACACACACACACACACACACACACACACAGTGAATATTAGATGTTTCCCCCCACGCTTTATCAAACAGGACTATTAGATAACAGATCAGTATCAAAACGCCAGCAGATATTTCGATGAGAGGAACGCAGAAAGACTCACTCTTCTTCATCGAGGCGCTCGCTTCCAGGAAAGGGTGATGAAAAAACGTGTCTGAAAGAGGAGACAGAACAACAAAATGAACGGCCACCATGAAGAGATAACAAAAACCTGGAGGCGTCACCTCATGGAACGTCTATGGTTGCTCGACTTTCCCCTCAGCATCCACTGCACAAGCCTGGGATCGAAGCGTGGATGAACAGGTGTTGTGAGTGAGTGTTTGGCTGGATGCTCCTACGGCTCTTCCCTTTGGCACTTTTGGTTCGGTTTCTCACGATGTACGTTTCATAATCAATAAATCTATAAATGTATTTATAAACCTTCTATGTTTGGGGTCTATCACCCTGCTACGATCAGTGACCGATGCTCTTTCGTAAAGCTCTCTCTTGGAAGTCGCTTCGGATAAAAGCGTCTGCTAAATGAATACATGTAAATGAGTGAGGGTTCCTACTGACCGAAGTCCATGCGGTCTTTGTGGTTGCGCTGTAGAAGACCCTGCAACAGCTGCCTCAGGTGACATGAGGACTCCCTGGGGATGCTGGGTAAAGAACACACACACACACATAAAAACAGATGAAACGTGAAACTGCCCACGATCCTACTCATCTATAAAGCTATAAACATGCAGTAAACCGACAACAGACTTAAGTTCCTCCTCCACAGAAATAGATTGTTCGTGTCAGCAGGGCTAATCATAGAGGAGATGATCGTATGGAACAAGAGTGTGGTATGGTTTCATCATTCTTCCATTAGGACCACAGAACATCAGTCATCAGACGAGTTAATGGACTGTGATAATCACAAAGGCCGTTGTGCCGTTATCTATCAAGGAAGGCATTATCTGATCTGAAGAAGAAAAACTAGAATGGAATGAGAAAAGGATCTGTGTTTTTCTCGTTAGGCACACACAGACACAAACTCACACAAACACACACACACACACACACACACACACAAATCTCAGGGACTTACTTAGGACTGAGGTTCTTATTTTTCTCATAAAACAGCCGGAGGTCTTGAGGACTGTTGGCCTGTGGAGGAGGCGTCAATTAGTTTCCTAAATGGTGATGTTTTATGAGTGTGTCTGGGCTGTGTTTACTATGCCAACAAAGCTATTGATATGAGAAAGGAATCTGGTTAGGCCAGTTTAAACTGTGTACAGTACTTCACTCTCTGGAATAAAAAAATAATAAAAACATTCCTGTATCTTATGGTACCGTGTCGGCATCTTCCAAACAGCCTTGGGAGAAACGAGACAAACAGCCTTTGAACTCTAGCAAGTGTTTATTATGTGTCACATGACCCGGAGTGAAAAGAGGTAGTCTGCTAGATCAGACAGCCAGAACAGATTACAGTCATGTCTGCACATCACACGCTAGATAACACGGAACAGAGAGGTCTGCGCTCTGACCCCGTCACAAGAGGCGCACAGGTCACGCACGAGGACCACATCCAGGTTGACGCCCCCGCGCTTACCTGAAAAGGGGCCTTCCCCGTCAGACACTGGAACACGATGGTTCCTATGCTCCACAGGTCAGCCTTGGCATCGTAGTTCTGGGACATGATGACTTCCGGAGCCTGGTGCGCCAGGGGGACACAAGGAAACAGGAGGGGGGGGGGGGGGGGGGGGGGGGGAGACACGTTTTGCGGTGACGCACATATTGACACTCGTGGAAAAAAAGAGGATGTTTCGTCAGCATGGAGGGGGAGATTCCGGTTCTTACCATGTACATGGGGGAACCGCACAATGTGGCGGCCATCATGTTGTTCTGGAGGTACCTGGCAAAGCCAAAGTCAGCTAAAGACGAGGGTTGAGAGGAAGAATAAGTGTTTATAAAGCTTCTTCCAAATGCTCTGCTGCTGAACATTACATTCAAGACACATTGGAACGTTTCAGTTGTGCAGCTTATATGTTTGTGGCTATTCCCGGCATCACAAACCCATAGCAGGACACAATGAACTAATTAAGTAAATTAACCAATTACATAATTAAGAGTGACACTGCAAAGAATTCGACACAAATAAGAAACGTGTGAAATATTACACCACTAAAATAGGACGCTGAGCAGGTTTTTCCTTCCCCTCAAACGGGATCTTGTGAGTGTGTGCGTGTGCGGTCTGGGAGCGCAGCAAGTTTCAGCAGAGCCATGAGGATTATATCACTGTGTTGTGAGCGTGACTGAGATACACTTCATCCTTCACACCAGCAACACAGGAGGATAAACGGCCCAGGGAAAGATTGATAGAAGGAGACCTTTTCAACAGACAGCCCATTTATTCTGTAGGAAGGTCTTTATACGCCACAGGAGGTGGATGAGTAATGAAACATATCAATTATATGTCTTCTTCCTGCAAGATCAACTCTCACTGTAACTTATGCGATGGCACTAATGATAGATGGATGTCCACCCACGCACCTATTTTGATGCAGGTGTTGGTGGAGTGGGACTTGCGTCCTGCAGGGTACGAGAGCAGGATGTTCTGGGGCTTGAGGTCCCGGTGGATGATGCCCTTGGACTGCAGCACCCTCATGGCCCCTGCGATCTGCTGCAGGAACACCCGGATGGTGTCCTCGCTGAGGGTTCCCTTAGCTGTGGGAGAGGGGGAGACGAGGTGAGAAACATGGGTGAGAGATAGGCACGGGCGAGAGAGAGACACGGGTGAGAGAGACGGGGTGAGGGAGGCACAGGGGGAGAGGGGGAGAAAGGTAGAGAGAGGGAGACAGAGAGAAGAAGACACAGGAGATTCCACATCCATTTGACTGCTCAAACCTTGGAAAAAACAGCCCCTTCTAAACACATAACTTTCTATTAAGGTGAGTGTTTTGTGGTCAGCAGAGTAATGTGAAATAGCCTAACAAGACGTTTGATTTTACTTCCAAATATACACAAACTGACTCCGGCCAGGCAAGAATGAGCTATTCACTTTCCCCTTCCAACTTCCTCTTTCTTGACTCAGCAGATCTTCTTTCCCCATGAACCCAAACCCCAACCACCACCCCCCTCCCTGCAGCCTTTCTCCCGGCCAGACATGGTGCTATGTCGAGAGTCCCACCCTCTCCCACAACTGTCTGTCCAACTCAGACAGCTAAGCTTTGGCCCACATCCTCCTGACCAAACAGAAACACCAAACCTGATCCTGTCCCCCTCCTACGAACACACAGGAGCTCTAAAACAAACAGCCCAGTGAAAGCTCTGACCGTGTTCCCCTGCCCCCCCCCTCATTACTCCGTTACATAAGATCTCTTTCATCCTGGTTGCACCTGAGGGTTGTCACGTCAAACCATTTCAAGGCCATAATTCTGAAATACGGTTAGCCTCGTAGCATAGTTCCCCAAGTCAGTTTAGCCTAAAAGTGACTTGGGAAATGATGCTATGAGGCTAACTCAGTTCAGATTCAGAATACTTTATTAATCCCTGAGGGGAGACTCTGGAATTAGGGGAAAAACGATACACATTCTGGTCGCTCTCCTGATCTGACCAATCAGAATGCGACTGCTTTGATCGGTCGGCTTTTGACTTTTGACCGAATGTAGTAGAAAGCCGATCTAATTGTAGTAAGAGGCTCTGTTGGACATGATAGATGAAAGAGTTCACTTACAGTGGAGATAGTCCGCTAGGTCACCCCCGTTGCAGTACTGGAGGAAGAGAGAGTGAGAGAAACAAACCAAGAGAGAGAGAGAGAGAGAAAGAGATAAAAGAGAATACGATTAACAAGGCTTGCATTTGCACGAGGCAACGCACCCACCAAGTCTGAATCATTAAAAGACTTGCGAGTCTTTTAACAGTCTGATGTTACCCGCCGTATTCAAAGGCTTCAAGGTCATTTCAGATGCAGTTCTAGGGGTATCTCTGTGACAGGGCCGCAGTAAGGAATGCTGATGGAGCTGACAGAGAGGTGATTCTAGGTATGTGACCATGTGGCATTACTGATGTGACCACACGTCATGATTCTGCGTATCACTTGTATTTTTTTTTAACAAACATTTCCCTTCCTTTTAATCAAAAAGCTCAGGAGAAGCGAAGCTAAGGGTTCATTTTCTTCTCTGCTGCTGACATTCCCTAGTAGTCCCAGTATATCCCTGTCAGAGCCAGGGACAGATTAGTCTGGGCGAGAGGCTCCTTAGAGATGTGGTTCTCAACCCTGGTCCTCAGGGCCCACTGTCCAGCATGTTTTAGATGTTTCCCTGCTCCAACACACCTGATTCAAATGAATTGTCATTATCAGGCTGAGCTTCATAGTGACTCATTCATTTGAATCAGGTGTGTTGGAGCAGGGAAACATTGAAAACATGCATGACAGTGGGCCCTGAGGACCAGGGTTGAGAACCACTGCCTTAGAGCATACCTGACACAGCACCAGGATAGGCACAGACGGAAAGCAGGCTTACCTCCATGACCAGGTACACAGAACCGGCTGTTTCCTGCCAAGAGAGAAGACAATGTGAGAAGAGATGGCAGGAGAAAGACAACTGGAGAACGAAGCTTCGTCCATCACAAACGACAGAACTCAGAAGTTCGATGCGGGGGGGGGGGGGGGATATGTTTTGTCTTTGCACTACTTATTTGCGTTAATTCCTTGTGTTGTAGAGACATGAGGTCACCTACAATGCGTCACCGATGTTCATAACCAAAAGCCTTCCTTGAGGTCAAACTCAACACAACAAACTCAACAACTGCTATCCCACTCCTTTCCTGACCTATGACTCAACAGACCGTTTCTAAAAACAGGGGGGGCAGGCATGCGGTGCGCCTGCCTGCAGGTCACAAAGGGTTAACACGAACCAGGACAGCGGGGTCGAGAGGGTCGCACAGAAAGCCTGGCCTGTTGTGACAGCCCAAATGTAAACCACGCCAAAGAGACTGCATGAGTCAGCAAAGTTGATTCAGCTAAAGGTGAGGGGGAGGGGGGGGGGGGGGGTCAACAAGCAGGCTGACCAACACAAACCAAACCAGCTTCCTCGAATGCTGTCTTTAAGCACAGGGTAAACATCCGGAGCTCAGCTTGTCGGGGGAAACTGTCTAGCGGAGAGGGACGCTAAAATCACATCTAATCCTCCGGTAATTAGCATGACACTGCCATAGACAACATGGGATATGCTCCCCCCCCCCCCCCCCCCCCCCCCCCCCCCCCCCCCCCCCCCCCCACCCCCTTGGCAACTGGGGAAGATTAATTGCTTTCCAGGGTGTGAATTTAATGAAGGACTGCAATAAAGAAAGATTATTTGTATGTTCCTTTGCTCAAGCAATCATTGACGGCAATCTGTATCATCAAAATCTAGCTGGGAACATATTAGATATTTCAGAGAGGCCTCGATTTGGTTGACGATGCCATTTGAAATCAAGTCATGATGTCTGTATGATATCAACCGAAACCAATTTATTATCACACACAATAAAGAGTTGGAAAGCAAACAGATGGCAAACATCTCTCTTCTCTCTCTCTCTCTCTCTCTCTTCCAAGAACCTCCTTGGCACAGGCCTTAGGAAAAACAAGTGAGCCCACTTGAAAATGCCCTGTTATCACATAGCAACAGATGACCCTCTGCTCTCTCCTTTTCCAGGGGCTCTTTCGACAGCCAACCAGGACGTTCGACGCAAAGCATTGCCGAGTCAGCGCTTGTGAAGTTCACTTTTTCTGCAATGGTGGAGATAACAACCGGCCGACATGCCAACCATCCATCCATCCATCCATCCATCCATCCATCCAGCCATCTGCTTTTCATTGTGCTTCGCCTGGGAAACCCATGCGCGCTGTTCCCACTGCGATGTTAACTCATTACCTAGCCTGGCCCGCACGGCTCCTGTTCGTGACGACAAGTCAGAGCAGCTAACTAATAAAAAACGCCGTCAGCCTTGTTCGGAGACGCGCGTCACGACCATGCGTTACCATAACACCGAATCCTGCCGGGGCCACGACGTGATAACAAACCATGTGTTTACATGCGTTTACTGCCGGAAAAAACTGACAAACAGCGGGCAGAGTGTGACAATTGACCTAGTTCATCTAACTGTGTGTGTGGTGTGTCTTAGGATGTCATAAACAGGCCTATCAACGCTTGGAACCCCAACAGCCTCTCCGCATATACAAGTACACAAAACCCTGGCTGGGACTCGCCGCTCCCTGCCCCGACCTATCAGAGTACGAACCCAGGAAAGGGTGCGTGCTCAAGCCTGACACGAACGCTGAGAGAGATGAATCGGCAGCGGGAGTTAATCGTCCCCTCCCGCAGTAAGAGCCAGCTCCTAGCGTCTCTCATACAGACTCCGGAATGTTCTACCTCATCAGCTCCTCAGGCAGTCAGACCTGGTTGGTTTCGAATGGGCTTTTGAATGGGGCTGAGAGACCTGAGTGACTGAGATCGATGCGGGGCACGAAAGAGGTTCTTATTGACAACCACACCACAAATTCCATCAGCCAAATTGCTTTGTGCTTACACCGCAGACCTGACAATGATATTTGCTGCTTCGTCTATAGTTTCACCACAGGGGGTAAAGGACCCCACACTGAGAGAGAAGGTTCCGGATTGGTGCGCACGACTCAAACCTCGAAAAGCTCATTCGGAGTAATCAAAATGTTGATCTGAAAAGATCAACCTTGAAAAACTCCAAGTTGTTTCAACATCATGATCTCATCAAACCATAAAATGAAATAAACATTCAAATGAAATCAAACGCAAAATCAATGTAACGTTTTTGAGCACTCGACTTCAGTATTCAGACGGAGAAGCGATTTAAAGGGAAAGACAGGACGGCACGTTTGTTAAAAAATGTCAAACAGAGAAGCGCAAGAACCAGAGAGAGTCACGTGAGTGAGACTTCCTGGAAGTGTTGATGCTGCTGGGCTGCCGCTCGCTACAGTAGCAGCGAGCAACTTGTCATGCTAGCAGAACACTGTCACACCCTCAGCGTTGTCACACCTTCAGAAGGCAACGCTCCCTGTCTGGAGCCCCTTTTAGAAAATAAAGACCCCCTTTAGAGCTTGCTGTCTGGCCGAAAACAGACACACACGAACCAGTCTACCACATATTAGAGGTGTAAAAGGCTCCGGGAAGCAAAAGAGGTGAAATATGAAATTGAACGTACAGGGACTATTTTAGCAACCTGTCAAGATCGGCTCAGTGTGCCAACTGACGGTCCGGGGTAGGGGGCGGGTGGGGGGGAAGGGTTCGAAAGGTTTTTTTTCGTTTGGTTCTGTCTTCTAATTCCAGGTTCTTCAGACGTGTGCAGTGTTTTTTGCGCCGTTCGGTCGGAGAAAAAAACCGACAGCATCGGTGCTTTGAAGAACGTAAACACATCAGGAGGAGACAGAGGACACCGTGCAGATTTGTCAGCAAGTTGAGCCTTTCTAATCCAACTGTAACTGACACCCAGAGAGTGAGAAAGAGGCGGAGAGAATGGAAGAATCAGAGATCGAAGATAGCAGAGAGAGAGATAGCAGAGAGAGAGATAGCAGAGAGAGGGCAGAGAGAGAGATAGCAGAGAGAGGGCAGAGAGAGGGAGAGAGAGAGGGAGAGAGGGCAGAGAGAGAGAGAGGGAGAGAGGGCAGAGAGAGAGAGAGAGAGAGGGCAGAGATCAGAGAGAGAGAGAGAGCAGATGACACCGCGTAAGAGGAGGAAGAGAGCCCCGGGAGACAAACATGAACTGTGGAAGGATGAGACAGCACGGACGAGGAAGCGCGTCCCATTTCTGGACGTGTGTATGACTGTGTGTTTGTGTGACTGCGTGAGTGGAAGAGAGCCTGATGGAGGACGAGAGAGAGATGGAGAGGGAGGGAGGGAGGGAGGGAGGGGGGGACGGGGGGAGGGAGGGAGGGAGTGGGGGAGGGAGGGAGGGAGGGAGGGGGGGGAGGGGGGGGAGGGGGGGAGGGAGGGAGGGAGGGAGTGGGGGAGTGGGGGAGAGGGGGAGGGAGTGGGGGAGTGGGAAGGCAAAGAGAGAGAGAAATGGAGACAGAGAAAGGTGTGTGCCAAAGAGATGGAGAGAGAATGACAGAAAGAGTATGTGGGTGAGAGAGAGAGCGAGCTGATTAAAATGACAGAGGCAGAGATAGAGACAGTGTAAATCGACACTCCCTAAATCTGTCATTAGCAAAGTGGAGGTGTACAGATGGCTGGGACTGTATTCACCTTTAATCAGGCACACACACACACACACACACACACACACACACACACACACACACATATGCATATAGTCCTGCTTAACACAGACCATAGTCATTCCCATGCCTGTCTAATGTAAATCTAGCCTTGATAAATCTAGCCCTGTGTGTTTCATTATGTTGGTAGATTATTGTTCTACGTATATTATGTTTTACGATTTACATTTGAATTAATTAATTAAAATCTGTACGATCCCGAGTGGAAAAGAAGTTGAAATAAATGTATTATTATTATGTTCTCCTTAAAGTCTGCCTCTGTCAGATGTCTGAGACTTTAGCAGGATGTTTAAACCCTGGCCAGGTTGGGCTCATTCCGCTGGGTCGACAGCGGCAACACGCTCACCTCGGACGTCGACAAGCCATCCCGCTTAGTCTCAGAGCAGACCCAATGGGTGTGTGTGTGTTAACACACCGAGCAGATCGAAAAGGCACCTACGCAGTGGAGAAATACAGGCGCGTATGGAAGTTGAGGTCATTTTTGGATAAATGCATCTGCTAAACGAATGAATGTCAATGTAAAATGTCATTTTCGGGAGGCCCTTGCGTGTTTTGTGATTTGCAGCAGGGATCTCCTCCTCTGCGGCGGGGCGCTATGCGGATCCCTCACAAGCTGTTCGGGGTCTGACAGGATCCTTGACTGCATCTCCATGGGAACGCTGTGATCTCCCTGAGCTCCGACCGAATGCCAGGATATAAGAGGAGCAGCACACACACACACACACACACATACAAACACACACACACATACATACAAACACACACGCACACGCACATACAAAAACCCCCACACACACACATACAAAAACCCACACACACGCACATACAAAAAAAAAACACGCACACAAAAACCCACCCACACGCACATACACACACAAACACACGCACCTTATATGACACGCCTGCTGAACTGTCAGGAAACATGTAGTAACAGCGTGTAAACAGGGACTCCTGGTCAAGATGTCCAGGCTGTCCAGTGAGTGATGGGGAAACTGGAGGCTTTGTTTCAATGGCAGCTAACAGAGGTCCTCCTGGACCTTCAGCTGACCCCAGCACACCTCCACCCTTACACTGAGTGTGTGCGTGCGTGTGTGCGTGTGTGGGTGTGTGTGGTCAGAAGGGTTCAGTACTGTCAGGAACCCTGCCGTATAAAATAACTGTGTTGGATTCCACACTGATAGTGATGATTACTCTGTTGTTGTGTGTGATTTAAGAGTGTATGTGTGTGTTTAAGGGAGTGTGCTTGTGTGACAGTGTGTGTGTGTATGCGGGTGTGTGTATAACCTCACTAACAAGCCAAACAGAAATTCAAAGAAAGAGAAGAGAGAGAGAGAGAGAGAGAGAGAGATAAAGAGAAGGTTGGACTCACCTTCAGAGCAATTTTGGTCTTAAGAACCGTTCAATTATACTGGGACACACAGACCAAACCTTGTCAACAACAAACCAACTAGCTTCATACCATAAAACAGTAGTATCCAATCCTGGTCCTCGAGGGCCGCTGTCCTGACGGTTTCAGATGTTTCCCTGCTCCAGCACACCTCCACAGAGCTTGATAACGACGCTTCATTAGAATCAGGTGTGCCGGAGCAGGGAAACATCTAAAACCTTCAGGACAGCGGCCCTCGAGGACCACCCCTGCCATAAGAGCTCCAGTTAGAGAGAAAACTTACTGGAACCGTTCCCTCCTGTTTAAGAGAGTGTGATGTGTGTGTGTGTGTTTGTGTCTGTCTGTGTGCGTGTGTTTGTTATGTGTGTGTGTGGGGTTCCTATTCAGAGCCTCCTGCAGAGTGGAATCTCATTTGACCCACGGAGCTTTTTATCGATGATACCAAGCAAGGGGATCGATCCAGGAATGCGTCTGAGCTGTGTGTCCTTTGCTGCTTTGCTGTTCTGTCCCCCGGCCCCCCACCCCCCTCCTGCCCCCAGCCACCCCCTCCCGCCCATGATGGTAGCTTAATTATTTGCACTAATCAGGGACACAGCTTTTTGTTTGATTGTGTTTGTCAGATAAAACCTTTGCTTCCTCATCACCGTTTGTGTTGGGCTTATTGGGCCGTTTAGGTTGTTTGTGGCTACATCAGATTAGGAAGTAATTAAACGGTGAATACATGTATTCATTAATTAACAAATAAACATAGAAAATGTGTGTTTAGTGGTAAGAACCATTCAAATAGTTAGCCAAGGGATAATATATGAATAGTTTATGGATGGATTTTTTAGGGGGCTGTGTATCTCTGTCCCTGTCTCTCTTCCTCTGTCCTAATCTTAGTTTATTTGTCCAATAATCACATCTCTTTACAGTGCTGGAAAATCAACGATTGTCTGTATGAGTGTGTGTGTGTCTGTTTGAGTGTGTGTCTGTCTATGTCTGTCTGTTTGAGGGTGTGTGTGTGTCTGTGTGTGTGTGTGTGTGTGTGTGTGTGTGTGTGTGTGTGTGTGTGGTAAGGAGAGCGTTGAAGAGACAGTCTAGAGGCAGCCGACAGCAGCCCTGCGTCTCTACATCCATCCAGGCTGCAGCCACACTGGATCACTCATCAACTGAAGCTCTGCTGGCCGTCTGTTGCCTACAGCAATGCTGTCACTCTCCCACCAAGGCCTCGTTCCTTATCTAGGAAGCAGTCAGTCAGTCAGACAGCCTGTCAGCCAATCAGTCAGTTAGCCAGCCAGCCAATCGCCCAGGAAGTCAGCCATTATGCAGTCAGCCAGCCAGTTAATTAGCCAGCCAGTCAGCTAATCAGTCAATTAGCCAGCCAGGCAGTCAGCCAACCAGCCAGCCAGCCACTTAACCAGCCAGCCTCCAAATCAGTCAGCCAGCCAGCCAGCCTTGAGTCCTGACCAGGCTGATTGAATGCTATAATGAGTCTGCACAGCTCTCCAGCCAAGTGGGTCATGACAGCCACTCCTGTCTAATCACTGCAGCTGTGTCACACAGGGAAGCTCCACAGGGACATCCAGACAGGAAAAGTGAAAGAAATGGACTTTCCCTCCATTCTGTGTGTGTAATCCCTCATCGCAGTTGCTGTAATCCTAATCTCCCGCAAACATGCATCTGAGCATGATACACTACTGAGCAGAAACAGGAAGGAGCTACAACGGTCTATTCTCTCTCTCTCTCTCTCTCTCTCTCTCCCTCCCTCTCTCTCTCTCTCTCTCTCTCTCTCTCCCTCCCTCCCTCCCTCCCTCCCTCCCTCCCTCCCTCCCTCCCTCCCTCCCTCCCTCCCTCTCTTTCTCTATCCAGCTGCACATCTGGTCAGTTGCTCATGTTCACTGGCGTGTTCCGATAACCAGGAGTGATGTCATGATGAGACAGGCCCTTCCGAAGACAGCGAGGGGACATGGCAGGAGAGAGAGCGTGTTTAGGAAGCGGGGGGGAGGGGGGGGGAGTAGGAAAGACAGAAGCATCATGTTCAGTACATGCCGGTATCGTGTGTGTGTGTGTGTGTGTGTGAGAGACAGACAGAGAGGGATACAAGCAGCCCATAAACAGCCGGTTGTGTGTGTGTGAGTGGAATTCCAGGATCACATATGTTGTCAGAGGGGAGCGAAGGGGGGGGGGGGATTTATGCCACCGACAAGGAAAGACTTTCTCTGTAACTCCCCGGGAGGTGAAAGGTCGCGACCCACCCCTTCCTGTCATCGCGCTGTCCCCTGGTCAGCTGGTAACACTCACCACCGCAAGCGCCCTGAAAAACAGGATCTGTGTCACCCCCGCATCTGACCTATTCAATCCCACAATGCCCCTCTCTGTGGGGCCCTTGGCACCAGCTGCACAGGAAGTAGATCCTCACGGCAGACTTAACCCCGCGAGACCTCACGTCTCTCAAAGCATTCCCTGGATACGGCAGACAAATTCTGTTTTTCTTCCGTTGACCGTTGGCCCAAGTCACTACTAAATATGTCCATACCGGCCTTCTACATGTTAAATATAGTGCTGACCACTCTACAGGGCATGTATGGAAATAAGACACGCATACCAGCGTAGTGAGGTGTAAGGTAGTGAAACACAAAGCCACATCCTCATGGATGAATTTCAAGTTTGTTTGTATGGCAGTCCAATTCTATTCCTGTGTATTGTTTTTTAAAAGTACTACACGCGACAAATTGTTTGATCACCCAGGAGATATTCTTAAAAACAACAATCTTTTCATCACAGCACCCAAAAAATACTCATCACGGATTCGCTAAGGCGAAGTGTTTCCATTCTTCAGATTAAGGCCCCCTTCGGAAGATTAATCTTAGAGAAATTGTTTTATTCAAGCTCAATGCGGTATGCTGCATTCTGTAAATATACAACGGTGACGGTTTAGGTGAAGATGTTGGCTGAGAGGAGCCCTGCTCATATTGGATAGGAAGCCCTGCTTAGTGAGAGACCTGTGGAAGTGGTAGAGTGAGGGAGACGAGGGAGGAAGAGGAGTGAGGAGAAGAGGGGGGGTAGAGGAGGGAGGAGAGAGAGGAGGGAGGGTAGAGGAGAGAGAAGAGGGGGGGGTAGAGGAGGGAGGAGAAGAGGGGGGGTAGAGGAGGGAGGAGAGAGAGGAGGGAGGGTAGAGGAGAGAGAAGAGGGGGGGAGAGAGGAGGGAGGAGAGAGAGGAGGGAGGAGAGAGAGGAGGGAGGGTAGAGGAGAGAGAAGAGGGGGGGGGTAGAGGAGGGAGGAGAAGAGGGGGGGTAGAGGAGGGAGGAGAGAGAGGAGGGAGGGTAGAGGAGAGAGAAGAGGGGGGGTAGAGGAGGGAGGAGAAGAGGGGGGGGTAGAGGAGGGAGGAGAGAGAGGAGGGAGGGTAGAGGAGAGAGAACAGGGGGGAGAGAGGAGGGAGGAGAAGAGGGGGGGTAGAGGAGGGAGGAGAGAGAGGAGGGAGGGTAGAGGAGAGAGAAGAGGGGGGAGAGAGGAGAGGGAGGAGGAGAGAGGAGGGGGGAGAGGAGGGAGGAGAAGAGGGGGGGTAGAGGAGGGAGGAGAGAGAGGAGGGAGGAGAGAGGAGGACTACTAATGTCTACGAGGGTTTCACAGCTCGAGAGAAACCTTTTAATCTAACGCCAGCAGATTTGCGATGGATTACGAATCTGCAAACGTGTGAATTAATCCTTCGTGTTATCTGCTCTCTCGGAAAGACTATCCAGGAGTCTGGGTGCGTGTGTGTGTGTGCGTGCACATTTTGGGAAGATCTCCGATGTTACATGTCTCGCAATGAATCTAAAGTTCTTATCAAAAGGAACTCATTTTATCAGTGCGCACTCTCTTAACACAAACCCATACTAAGGGATTATCGTCTACCGTAGTAGCAAAAAACCCCAGCAAAGACTGACGAAAACGCATCGAGCTTCCGACTTGAACTGTTGAAATTATTAACTATTGACTACATTGTCTGAATTGAACTATAAATCAGGTTCAAAATGTGACCCAGACATGATTGCAGAGTGGCTGGCCATAGCGGGTGGGTGTACGAAGGTCTTTACAGTGAAGTGTGTTGAGTGTGTCAGTGAAATATAGTGCTATGTGGGCATTATGTTGACAGCATAAGATGACCCGATGGGTCGCATGTGATCAACAGAAAGTAGGAGCAAGCAGAAATCGCTCTCTGACACACACACACACACACATTCACATACACACACACACACACACACACACACACACACACACACACACACACACATAGACACAGACACACACACAGACACACACACATAGACACATACACAAACACACACACTCACTCTCAAATGAAACCTAGAACCAAGTTGTGAGGATTCAACTAGGACAGTAATCGAAACGGGGAACAGAACCCAGACAAGCATGTCATCCAAGACCTCCACTTTACCTGGCTCAGGATCGAGAGATCGAGAGAGAGAGAGAGAGAGAGAGAGAGAGAGAGAGAGAGAGGACAGGACCGGAGAGGACAGGGGGAGGAGAGGAGCGAGGTGTTACAGGGAGGTGTGTATGTCGGAGGAAGGATGGACCTCTGGCAAAACAAAACAAACAAACAGGGGTTCCAACAGGACCAGTTCTTCCGTCAGGAAAAGGGCGATCCGCCTTCAAAACAGAGCTCTAAGATACACTGGCAACTACAATAGGACATGACATGCTCACTGTCATCACCAGAAAGACTGAGAGAGAGAGAGAGAGAGAGAGAGAGAGAGAGAGAGAGTAGGACAAGCAACAGACGTGCGAGAGAGAGAGAGGTCTTGACGTTCCCGGCACGGACACGACGTACGAGGTAGACGGCGCTCCGATCGATAACACGAGCCCCGCTTCAGGATTCCAAACACAGCTCCATTAAACACACACCCCGGGTGAGTCATCAATCACGCACCGGAGGGTTCCAACGAGGGAGCTTGGAAGTCGCAAGAGGCGCACTCTAGAACAAACACGCCACTCTGTCATGCGCGCGCCCGCACGCACCCCGTCTGCAGACTCGCACGCTCAGATTCCATCAGTAGGATTGGAAATCCACAGCGAGGGCGCTGTCGCCGTCCCTCGCCGCGTGCTAATGCGAACGCGCACACCTCCACATCGTGTGCACTAGTCGCGTACAGAGGAACAGCTATAAGCTCGCAGCAACCGCTGGAAACCAATTATGTTGATCTCCGGATAGAAGAAGCTGTGTTTGAACAGGAGGTTTCATAAATTAATAAAACGCACCCATTAAGCGCGCTCAACCAGACAAAGCTCGTATTACGTCCCTTCATGCGCCGGGAGACATCCTGCCCACATACACCTGTTATGTGCCTACTTCATCACATCACTGGGGCTTACAGGTAAACAGAGGATTAGTCGGTAACTGCGTTAATAAACTCCATATGATCCGTGCCCCATTAGCTTCCGGAACCTTCCGGTGCACGCTTGGCAGTTTCGACGTCAGCACGGAGAGGGGCGCAGGAGCGTGCACGCACATTAGAAATGCGCACTTTGATTTAGTATCCATTTCCATCGCCTACTCCAGGAGAGCGGCTCCGCCGTCCCGAGAGGACTCACGAAAAGTCAGCCATGCGTTTACCGAGCCGGGCAATGTTCCTCCGTTGGCATGGGGGGGGGGGGGGGGGGGGGATCTCGCTGACGACACGGACCGCGTCTCCGCTCTGTGTGTGTGTGTGTTTACGCCCGCGCGTATCGCACGTGGGTTGAGCGCGTGTGAAAACGTGCCTCTCTTGTGCGTGGGCGCCTCCTACACGGTAGCGCACGCACTGTGCTGTGTGCAGCGCTGGGAAACTTTGTCTAGGGATTGTATAAGGGTGAGGTGAGCGTGGGCCATTGTCGCCACACAAAGAAGCCAAGGTGAAATGTGGTCGCAGTACAGGACTCGAGCCTTTCAGACCACACTTTGAAAGACAGACAATGAGATTGAGACTGTCTTGCAGCACAGAGACAGCTAACAGAGACAGAAACAGGCTAAGAGAAATGGATGGAGAGACAGAAAGAGATAGAAAGAGACAGAAGGAGAGAGTCAGTGGAAAAAAAACGAGGACCTTTCCGTCCCATTGTGGACATAATGCTAATCAGAAGGCATCGACCAGAGGTTGTCCACACCTCCTCATGACATTCCAGGCGACTTATTAAAACACTACAGGGGAGCAAGAGACAGGGAAATGAAGAGAGATAAAGAGATCGAGAGAGAGAGAGAGAGAGAGAGAGAGAGAGAGAGGGACATATATATCGCATATAGAAAGAGATCTATACGGCAGGTTTCTCGCACGGTCTCCCAGCATGGGGCAAAGCCGGGTCTGTTAATTGGTTTGTTTTCCACTTGATGAGAGCAGAACTGCATTGAAGCGGGGAAGTGGAGGGAGGGAGGGAGGGAGGGAGGGAGGGAGGGAGGGAGGGAGGGAGGGAGGGAGGGAGGGAGAGGGAGGGAGGGGAGGAGGGAGGGGAAGAGGGAGGGAACGCTGGGTTCAGTGGGGCGGCTGTTACCCGGACCGACAGTCATATTATCGCCCAACAGTAGTGAAAGACACACAGCCATAACTGAACATCACAAGGCTCCATGTGAAAGAAAAAAGAAATCGGATCCGTCTATGAGTTTGTTCGTTTACCTCTACCTCTCCCTTCATCCCTGCCCCTCCCTCCCTCTTCCTCCTAGTTCTGTAGTCCCATCCGTGGCTCACATTACGCAGAACTTCCATCAAAATGAAGCCCGGGCCTCACATCCGAGCACTTCAGTTAGTCAGTGTTTGACGTTCTACAAACTGGGGTGTTGGAGCCCAGTTCAGGCACGCCCACTCCTTAAAACAGGGGGGTTCGTTCTGTTGCCAGAAAAGCGTTGAAACCTCAGCAACCTCTTTTGATGTGGCATCTTTTATTTGGGGAGCAATCTGACGAGCACAGCTCCAGCAGTGCCCCAACTAGGACTGTTCTTCTATATGCCAGAGAGAGAAGAGAGAGAGAGAAGAGAGAGAGAGACACGCACAGAGCAGAGAAACACAACAGTCTACCCAGGGGGACTTTCAACCAATCTGCATAACTTAGAGAGACAGAGGAGAGAGAGAGAGGGAGAGAGACATACAGCAACAGAGACGAGAGAGAGAGACAGAGAGGGAGAGACTGCAACAATATATAATCGTAGGAGAGCCTCATGATACATTGACTAACTTTGATCTCATCGTACAATGACATGTATCCTAACACTGGCCCTTAATATACCATTGTGTATAAACATTAGAATGTTTTTGTCGGTGTGTTGTTTCAATGCGTGTGTTGCTATAGTTCCCGTTCATGTGTAGGCAGCACATGCCTAGCTGGGAGTTAACTACCGTCAAACTCCTATATCCAGCTCCTGAATGTGTGTGTCACAGCGTGGGCAAGGATGTACGTATCTCTGTCCTTTTGTGGAGCTCAATGCCTGCCAGGTAGCTGTGGGACAACTGTCATGTGCTGCCGTGGCGACCGCCACCATGGAGACAGATATGTCAGGCCAGACTGAGCCGTGGGGCCCCCGTGTGACAACGAACACTGAAGAATGGTGGCAACTGCTCCGGGAAACACACACACACACACACACACACGCTTGGAGAAAACACCAAACACAAAAACCCATCGCACACAATGGGGCTACAGCTAAGATACAAGACAATTCCACCCCCAACGCCCCCATTCCGGCCCCCCGTAGGGTTAGCTGTACCGGATTTACAAACACACACACACACAAGCTCCACACACAAGCTCCTAACCGCGAGCATGCGGTTAAGCTCGTTACACACCTTAATGTTTTGCCCAAACTGCAGGTAGGCCACTGGCCAGGAAACCACATCCCCACAGGGTCGGAGAGTGCTATATTCTTTGTGGCATGTGGTTGTTTGGTGTGTTTCCTGGGTGTTCAGGGTCTATACAAGCTGTCTCAGGGAGCCTTGTCAGCATTGTAACACAACAACAGTCCCATTGTGTATCAGCATCCCATGGAGCTGCTACAGAGCACAGTTTTATCAAAAGGCAGCTACTTCGGTTCAAAACGAACACGTGAACAAAGTAGAAATGAAGCTCCCCAACTGAAAATGGATTTGGACCGCCAAGCGGGGGTGGAGAAAGCATCTTGTTTAGGCTCCCTGCTAGCTCACGCCTCTGGAGCGAATTGCTGCGAGACACGGGGTCAAACTCCAGTCTGACAAATGAAATGAGGCAACGTTCGGCAGGGACCGAATTCAGGGCAGCAGTATCAGTGTGTGTTCTTGGGTGTATGCCTGATTCAGTTGATCGAGTGCCATTTGCTTCCAACACAATCAAGGTGGACTTAATTTGATTTCAGTGATATGGGGCCTAGCCTAGCTTAGCTTAGTTTAGATGGGTGCATACTGTCAAACCTTAGCTCCAGTCAGTATCAGACTCTCATCAGATACTGTGCATCTACTGCAACTCAAAGCACTGGTCCAGTCTAAGCACTACACAGCGACATACAGTTTATGCCTTTACGTGTAAAAAGAAACAAGTATCGGCATTTTTCCGCTTAAAAGATGCGAGTGCGACATTTTCCATCTGTGCATTTACACTTCTGGGAGTTCCGGAACGATCCATTTTCCATCATCTTGAGCTCACTCAGCAAGGACATGGTATTTTCTGTTTGATTAGGTGCACATTTTTGGAGGGGACTGTATCTGGGTGTAATTTATTCATAGTCTAACATATCGGCATTTGCTGAAACAGAACCATTTAATTCCAAGGTGAATCCACCTCTTATTAAAGGAGTGTAGACTTTAGGTGGGAAGGAGGGGAGGAGCACGTCAGTCAGAGCTAAACGGAGACAATTGATCTGAGTAAATTGATAATAACACGGGTACAGTAGGGTTGTTCCTTATTATCTTCACCTTACGCAGAACGTCCTGATTTAGTCCATTGCAGCGGGCTGCTTAACAATTATGGGGGGGGGAGTATACAAAAGAAACAGAGAAAGGGGGATTTCGGCTGCGTGCACACTCTCCGTAAGGCTGCCACAGCAGGAAGACAATCACCGAACTCCTCTACCCGTCAACTCTGATAATTTTTCAAAGCAGACAGGTTACTAGGAAAGGGAGATGTAGATAAAGAAGGAAAGTGGAGGAAGTTGCAGACACAGAAAGAGGCTGGGGGGGGGGGGGGGGGTGTGCTGTGAGGTTTTTAGGCATATAAAAGATAATAACTCAGGAAAAATCATTTAAAAAACGTAATAACACAAGAATGGAAACGTTTCTTCGAGGGCGTACGCAGGCGTCGGGCTGCTCATAATCTCTTCGTTTGCCGGCAAGTAGCACATGCCCTGCGGTAACCCTGCATTACATGGACGCCCTACACCCTACCCAGGTCCATTACTCCAGGACAGCGTGACAATATCCACCCATCAGATCAACGCAGAGCTAAACTCATATTAATAATCCCACTAAAAATAAAATACAAATAATAATAGAAGTGATGATGCAGGGCATGACTTAATGAACAGTCAACCGTTAAGGTAATATTGACCGGCTGGTTTATAAAGTGCCGTGAGGAGCCTGGCTGCAGATCCATGCATCTTTACAGTGACATGTCCCTGCTAACACCAGAGAGGCTGGGGCATCGAGAGGGAGGGTGGGGGGGGGGGGGGGGGGGGAGGAGGAGGAGGAGGAGGGGAGAAGAGTTGTGCTGTGAAGAGAGAAATGAGAGGGAGGAGAGAGTTTGAGGGGGCAGATACTGGCTTGTTTCACATCATGAGCAGGCTGCGGGCCATGAGTGCGGGGCGACACCATGGAGACGACTGGAGGGTTGAGGGGGTCGAAAAAGATCTCTCCAGAAACACAAGCTGCTTCTATCAGGACTGAACTCTCAGCTAGGAGGGAGATAGTTGCTTCTTTTTCAGGGTGACTTCCAACGCTGTTGACTATAGAGGCGGACGAACGCGTTTATGGAAAATCAATTTTTGTGTGTTGGCTGTTACGGTCAAGTGTCAAAACCAAGGGCAAGTCTAGGAAATGATCCATTCTTGGCTCCACTGCTTGCCATCCCACTCCAAGCAGGCAAACAGCTCCCATTCCCACTAAGACATCTTCTTATTGATCTACAGTTGGTACCGATGGTGTTGCTATGGTGTTGGAATTCTCAAGTGCAAACCTTTGCAAGTGCATTGTGTTAGTTAACTAGTTTACACTTTACATTTATTCATTTAGCAGACGCTTTTATCCAAAGCGACTTACAGTAAGTACAGGGACATTCTCCCTGAGGCAAGTATGGTGAAGTGCCTTGCCCAAGGACACAATGTCAAATAGCCACAGCCGGGGCTTGATCTCACAACCTTTCGATCATGAGGCCAACGCCTTAACCATTGAGCCATCTGACGCCCTTTAATTCCAAGTAGGGCAGGCCCATAGTATCCAGGGCTCTGTGCTTGGTGCTCTGTGCTAGTTTTTCTGAGGAGAACACGGGACAGAAAAAACAAAACAAATGTTGCGCTCATTAGCCATGCTCAAACGAAGCCTCGCTCTCCAGCGCGTGGTTAAATGTTCCTCTTCCAGCGTATTCTAAGTACGTTGACCTTGGCAGCATAGCCGGCCCTCGGCGATTTAACCCTCAGCTTTTTTTTTTAAGAATGGATAATGCTTTTAAACAGGCTTCAGAGGCAAACTCCTACCTTCGCTGTCTGTGTTTTTTTCCTCCTGACACCTGGAGAGAAACGAGGTCTCATCCCGAGGACGTTATACTGCAGGTTTGAAGCTAATTCAAACACCTCCACCGCTCCCTAAAATCATTTCTCCGACGTTCCTTTGCATCCGAGAGAGCTTTCTCCCCCCTCGACACCCACCCCCCCGCCGCCATCTTTCGCTCGCTCTCGTTCTTGTTAAGAACTCACAAAATGCTAATGAGGGCCAAACAGGAGAGCACCTGCTGTGTGGCTCCGTACAACCTCGAAACCAAACAAACATATTTAGAAGCCAACACGTGCTGTCAGCTTCCATCAGAAGTGCCAAAATTTATTTTAAAAAGCCATTCTGTTGCTGATCTGATACTTATACTGGCTGTTTGTATTGTCACACACGCACACACACACAATTGAGATGCAGAAACGAATACGTACACAAAAGAAACGACCGCTATTGTGTGCGCAAACACACACACACACACACACAATCAATTTGACCAACGTCTGCAAGCAATCCAAGGGAAGCTTTTGTTGATTGGCTGAGGTTTCCTTGATGTTGCGTCTATTGCCAGATTAGCTTGCCGTCCGATGCTATTTTCAGACATGGCAGGCAAGCCGGCGCAACACCAGAACCCACAGTAATTACAAGTTCTCCTCCGTCTTTTGGCTGGCAATGGAGAGCCGTCCCTTGATCTGGTATGGGACAGGGAGGGAGGGGGGAGGAGGGGAGAGAGGGGGTGGCCCGCCACTAAAATAGGACTGGGGGGAGCCACATGGAGCTGGTTTGGGGTTTTACTATAGCGGAGTCACTTGAAGTGGAACGGCTTAGTTCTGAAACCTCAGCTGAGAGGTTGAATCAGCGGGAGCCAATGAAAACGTCCGGGGATCGCGTGCAGCTCTGTTTTTGCGGAGAGCAATAATTCCAACTTGGTTTTCGCCGGCACGGTTTGATCCATAACTACTGTATGAGTCCTGGTTTCCTGCCATGCTTCCTTGTGTCCGTGTCTCTTTCTTCCCGGAGACACGCGATCCCGCCACGGCGGCGGCTCAGATTGGTTGTGGTGACTGCGAGCGCAGTGACATGGATGGTCAGCTGTCTCTGCCTGGTTGCTTATCGGGCATACTGTAACAAACATAGCTTCTTCGCATGTCACAGGCTATTTTAAGGGCGCCGCTGTTTGTGTCATGTCCCGCTATGCGTTCGAAGAGCTTTATTCCTAGATCACATCCTAGATCACCTCGGCTCTTGAACTTGTCATCTCTATGACCCGGTGCTGGACAGTGTCCGCTGGGGATATACCTTGCGATATATATCTGGATACGCCTGTACTCTTGGTGAGTGACAGGGGGAGCGTAAGGTCAGCCCAGCTGCCAGGGAACATTCCCAGAAGGCCGAGGTTCTCTCACTACCAATGAGGTGTCAGGTCCAGAAGAAGACTCACAGACCAGGCCTTTGTGAGGGAGTCTGAAACCGTTCAAGCAGATCTCTGACAGACAAACTTATTGGTTTAACTTCTTTTCTCTCTTTTTTTTCCCCCTTCTTTGGAGGAGCTTCTGATCTTATGCGCTGCCAACCCTTCTCTCTCTGCACATGTTGCTGTAATAATGTCCTTGGCTTCGATCAGCACAACCAGGGTGAAGTGCGATGCCCATGAGGGTCACAGTCATCCAAGTGTTTTCAGAAAGTAGAACAGAGGTGTTGGAAGTCACAGCTGATGGTGTGATGGAGGGAGATCAGCAAGGAGAGGCTGTCATTTTCAAGTCTAATTCGGCATTCTTCTTTTTCCTTTTCTCAAACTTTCCCGAGCTCTGTGGCTAAAGGATACGAACGACAATGACAATCAGGTAAACACTTATGTCTCAGGTACAAATCTTTCCCCAGTACATTAGCACAGAGACAGATCCATCCAGAGCGGCGAAGAAACAGTATTGATTTTCGGGTTTGCCGTTCGTCTAAGTGGAGAGGCAGGCTTCTCCTTGTCTGCTTTTTCGTTTGGCCTTTCCGCTCGATCGCTCCACCAGCTTTCCTCCTCTTGTCAATCAACCCAACTCCTATAATCCCCCCCCCCTCGTCCTTAGACGACCCACGTAAAACAGGTGGGGCTGGTGAAAGACCGCATCTTCTCTTGGGGAGGGAGCGGAAGGGAGGGAAATACAAAAAGTGGGAAAAGGTTGGGCGAGAGAAGGCCACACAGCTCAACGTTTTAACTTCAGGCCCGAGTTAGAATGTGGCTGCCGCCAGTGGGGCTGAGGAAGAACTCGATATTTCGGGGGGGAGGGAGGTGGTGCTAATGATTTCGGAGGCACGGTGGGGGCGGGGGGGGGGGGGGCGTCCTGCGCTCCCCTCCTCTCTACTTCAGTGGAGAGGAGGGCCAGATGGTGCTCTCATTAAATAAATTACAGCAGAATGAGATTCTCCGCTTTAGGACAGAGACAAGCCGGTAAGAAGGTGCGGTGATTATCGTGCTGCCTATCTGCAGAAGGGACGTGGCCGCCAAAAGTATCGTTTTAATTTGTGAACTGCAGTTCAAACGCAATCGCTTAACTATCCTGACTACTCTTCATAAAAAAGAACCTTGAACAATATTAATTAGGTTTGGAAAACCATCAATGCCCAGATGAACTTGAACGCAAGGCCGTCTCAGATGGTTAAATGCAATCTAGAACTTTCTCTCAACAAGTGCGTCTTTGAGATGAGTTGAAGAGCTGTGCGTCCAGGAGCTCGACGACGGGAGGCTCAAGGAGATGAACCGAGATATTATTGGTTTTCACAAGTGCATTTAAGGAGTTTACGTTTTAAGGTGTTTACGTTCTATGATGACTTATAGTTTCCCGCTCAGTCTCAGGGATGTCGAGTTCTCTTAAGAGTTGTGATTAATGGTGTACTTCCATCAGAAAGACGACCGCCCACCTGCCTCCCTCACTGCCGCCCCCACGGCCCTGAGTGAGGACCTGTCTGATGCAAGACCGGCAGGTCAAAGGTCACTGATAACGTCTGCAACCTGTCCAGCAGCCTCTCCAGCCTCCTGTCTGGCCATTTCCCCCATTTCCCAGAATTCCTCCAAACCAGCAAGGCCTCACCAGCTGAGCCAGACAAACACCCACACCATCTCACCTGCTCTCCACACACACACACACACACACACACACACACACACACACACACACACACACACACACACACACACACACACACACAAAAACATACACACACAAACCCATTCCATCTTTTTCACACACACACAAATACACACACATGTATTCTCTCCCTCTCTCACACACAGGCAACATACTGTACATACACCTGCTCACAAATGAAAAAAAACACCCACTCACAAGTACAAACTGACACTTCATCTCACTGCTCATACGCAGGCATTCCACGGTAGACCTTATTGCACAGCTCATCTTTAAAACCTTGTTCTGTGAGCGCTTTCGCTGACTTGGCAGATCTGATCCCTTCTCATCTCCTAGTTGTCACGGTAATGAAAGGCCAGTGATTGGCCAACCTGTGGCCAGCAGGGTTAGCACCTGCTCCGACACATCCCATTGACCGGTGGACCTCGACACAACAACACACCAGAAACCAGAAGCTCCCCTGTGATGAATGTGGTTTCGTCTCCGCAGAGACCCTCCAACTCTTTTAACAGCAGGGCTCCGGGACATAATAGCACAGGGGCCTTTCAGGGGCCTTTCAGCACTCTCAGTTTTGAGGAGCCTGGGGGGGGGGGGGGGGGGGGGGGGGAGACATGAAAAGAAGCTTTGGGCTACTTCTGAGAAATCGACACAGCCATGGCGTAATAATTTCAAGCGAGTAACATGGGAGGAGTAGCTGACATGTTTCTTGTTAGAGAAAAAGAGGGAGAGAGAGATAGAGCATGATAGAGGAGAGAGAGAGCATGATAGAGGAGAGAGAGAGAGATAAAGCACGAAAAAGGAGAGAGAGAGCATTATAGAGGAGAGAGAGAGCATGATAGAGGAGAGAGAGAGAGCATGATAGAGGAGAGAGAGCATGATAGTGGAGAGAGAGAGAGCATGATAGAGGAGAGAGAGCACAATAGAGGAGAGAGAGAGAGACAGAGCATGATAAAGAAGGAGAGGGAGAGCATGATAGAGAAGGAGAGAGAGAGAACTCAAGAAATTGAGTCAGACAGATGATATAACACAGCATTTTTGGGAGCCTATAGGCGACAAGAGAGAAACAACATGTCTTACAAATTATCAGAATCATAACGCTGTCTGGATATTTTACAGTGGCTACTCTACATCCTTCAATGGGGTTAGGTTCAAATCTATGATGAATCGATGATGTAATTAGGTGAATCCACTGTAATAGGAATAACGATTTTCTTTCATAAGAGGAACTTGGACATCAAAAGTATCTCCAACTGTTTTCTCCGGAACTGGCAGCATCCTTACGGTGGTTTAGACTAGATGACTAATATCTGAAGTCTAGTTTGCCGATCGTCATCCAGTGTAGAATATTACCCGGATCATTTCATTTCTTCAGCCTTCTAGCTGTGCTGAAGGAAAACGGCTTTGGAAAAACTTCCAGATCTCCTCGCAAACCAACACAAATGTTTTAAAACATGAGCCAGGGTTGATTATTGTTGAATATATTTGCAATGAATAAGATCTTCGCTTGCATATATAGTCAACCACGTCAATCATGAGGTCTTTAATGACATCCCTACCGAGTCAGACTAACATGCCTGCATCCACAATGATATTTCTGCTTAATTTCGTGATGTAAACTCTTAATTAATGCGTGCCATAGGCACGATCTGATACGACTATAGGCTACGTGTACCATCCCTGTTCCCAACTAACCACTTAAGGTTTTTAATGTCAGAATATGCTCTTAACAACACGCTGAGCCCAAATTGCACGATTGCAGTCATTTCTCCCCATCATGCAATCAGCCTGCTCTATTATTCAGCACGAACTCCATGATCACTTGGCCAGATCATATGCAGGTAATGATGTAAAACCACAAACATTCATCCTGAGACCCCCCCCCCCCAAAAAAAATGACACATTTTGTAAAAGTTACAACTTTAGGAGCTACACCTCTAAGCCATCCAAATCATTTGAACACCCCCCCCCCGATACCCCAACATGTACCAGCGTGATGGAACACCCCCCCCCCCCCCCCCCCCCAGTGTGTTAAAGTAGAAGAAGACCCCCACTCACCACCCCCATGTCCATTTGTTCCGTCGTTAGAGAAGGGGCAGCCCCAGCCTGCGATAAGAACCAGAACATGGGGAACAGCAGCATCTCTGGAGGTCCAAATACAATGTCCAAAATCAGAGGAATAAAGATCCACCACGCATCCACCAAATGAATGACTCCAGTCCAGCAAGGCTTTACTCGCATAAGCTGTTAAAAATTCTTCAGCCCCCCCAAAAATAAGGCGTCTCTTACAGTGAGACACAGATCGGATGAAGCTGACATGTCGAATCCATTCCCCTGTTTAGTATCAGTTCTCAAGATGTCCTGCACCGTAGATTTAGTCCGCCAACTGTGGACGCGAACGGATCTTGATCAACCTCCGGGACTGGAAACCTCCAGGATATCCATGGAGCTGAGCGATCCCACTGTTTTCAACGTTGTGTCTGCAACGCTGGCGAGCAGAAGGGTAGCAGATCCGTGCGCTCTGCGCAAGGTTCACCAGACTGACGCACGGAGAGTGGAGAGGAGCTCAGCCCGCTCAGACAGGGAGGGAGGAGGTGCATCTGCTCCGTCACCCTTTTTTTCTTCTTTTTTTTTTAATCCTACTTTTTCTCTATACAAAGGACAATTCTGTTGTCACAATGTACAATTAACCTACCACATGCATGTCTTTGACGGTGACCTGAAGGTTTTAGATGTTTCCCTGCTCCAGCAAACCGACCCAAATGAACAGGTCATTATAATCAGGTGTGCTGGAGCAGGGAAACATATAAAACCTTCAGGACAGTGGCCCTCGAGGACCAGGATTGCCCACCCCTGGCGTAGTGTAACATGCAACTTGGCGTAGGTTTGATCTATGCGTGGACTGAGGAAAGCGTCTTGTGGTTTGCAAAGAATGGAGAACACAAGAGCGAGTTTGATTTAACATGCATACGATGCTTCGAGTATAAGATGAACTTGAACCCTGTCACGAAGCTGCCTGGAGGCAGGGCTCACTGTCTCATCCGCTGAAAGTCAGGACCAGTCAGACCTGACCAGCCTTCAGCTAGAATTCAAATTCAGCCTTGATATCTGAGATCCGCCCGCTGGAGACACCATTAAACTTTTAACACGCAGTAAGATTTCCTATCATGTCGTTCTAAAGCACCACTGTTAATGCTGGTGGGCTACAACCTTCACGATTTCACGAATCATAAATAGTTCCATCCTTTCAAATGTCAAGGTATCATTTAGACTGCTCGCTGTAATCTCAAGGTAAGATTTATTAGTTAGACACAATGTAAGATTTTCCTTCATGAAAGGGGACATTTGAGTGACTTTGAGTAAGCTTGCTGACCTGAAATCAACATATTTACACATAAATGTATCAAAATTTTCTGCATAAAAATACTGCCACAGACCTGACAAGTTGTCTGTAGTAGATTATAGTAAGGCGTTTGACTAATAGGGGTTTAAATAGTGGAGAGTCCACTGTATATATATCCATATTTTATACACCATCCTTTTGAATCAAACACAAACAGGGCAATCATTATAATTTTTTTAACAGTAGAGTATTTAGTGAACCGGCGTTAGATGTTTTTTCTTTTTTTTTCTTTTCGGTAAAGACCAAGATGCCCAGAAAGTACAAGTGAACCACTGACACCCAATTAAATATACATCTATTGCCAGCAGCAAAGTCCTTATTCTGAAAAATGTACGGGGTGCCTCTGAAATGCAGGTCTCTTTTACTTTCCACCCCTCATTACTCCGGCATTTCAAAGGACATCACAGAAAACCACAAACCCATTTACAAAACAGCCGAGATCATCACAATTACACAACATTGCGTAAACCGCAGAACTGTGAATATCACAACTTTCCTATTCCAGCAGATGAATCATCACTCACCATTGTAAAGGTTGTTATGATGAATTCACTACACGCTTTACATTTTAATGTTTAAAGAGAATGTGTCTGTGCTTTACAATTCCACTTTTTTATGTTGTTGCCCACCGCTGGATTCTGTATCTTGTTATAGAATAAATGATTAATAACTCATAATTATTGGAAATGACATATGTGGGTATAGTTGGACTACTCATAGGAGGCATATTTGGTGAACCTATTGGATTATCTGAAAGTAGAAGACCAGTTATGCTCCCGCAGGATCCATAGCAATAAACACCGGCTCACAGAAGTACTCTATGGAGAAAGGAAGTACTGTCTCGATCGTCTCGCACCATCATCCTTGTTAATGCTGAAACTACCAGCCTGTTTAACTTGAAACTTTCCCTATGGCTCTCAGAGATGGTAGATCCTCCGAGTGAATTTGCTTTTTTTCCTCTCAAGTTTGTTGGATTTTCTGTGCGTTGGTTTTTTTGTGTGTTTTTATTTTGCTTGGAGAGTGTGAGTCTGTAATTGTGTTTGTCATGCTGTGCACCTCAACATGCTCCATACAACTCTGGTACCTCCTGCTCTGCCCTAATGGGCATTCCCTTTAGACAGGTTACAAGTACTGTATTTGAAAACTCACAAACAAATACACATGAAATGTCAACTGGGTATTAATTAATCTCTTTGGTTTTCATATCCAGGTTTAGTGTGTGAGTGAGTGTTGTGTGTGTGTGTGTGTGTGTGTGTGTGTGTGTGGTGTGTGTGTGTGTGTGTGTGTGTGTGTGTGTGTGTGTGTGTGGGAGCATGTGCGGGCACAGCATGTGTGAACCGGGGTGTACTGAAGTATTGCCAAAAGAGCTCGAGGACATAAAAAAGCAGCAGACTTTAGGAAAATGAATCATAACTTGAACTTTTGAAATCCTAGCTTTTGTACACAAGTTGACAAAGTTCTACAGTTAATGAGAAACATTTACATCTGAATCCCCTATTGGGCTCCACTGTTTGGAAATTCAGCACGCTTTTACGATCAGACATAAGCAATCTACCGTGCTTTCAAGGGTTGTGGAAGCAGACGCAGTGGAGACTGCGGTTCCTTTGTTGAGATCTACACACGGATGAAGCCGAGGTACATTATTTCACCTTATCGCTTCTTTTTATTCCCCAAGGAAGAGTTCCTCTTGGCATGTTTTCTCATTCTTATCATGCTCTCTCCATTCTTAACATGATTTCTCTATTCACCTTCAGACCAGTGCTGCAGTTGAAAAGAATGACACCTTCAGTTGTGGAACCATCAGATTTTCAACGAAAGAAAGAGCCAATAGAATTTTAAAAGAAGCACTGTTCTAAACCTTCAACCTATAACGTTAACACACACTAAAAACACATACCGCACCCTTTTATTTTAGGGTGCAAGGGTGTATGTTTGTGTGCCTGTTAAAACTTTTTGGAACACTGTAATCAAGGACGACAATGAACAGCTGTTTCTATGGGCTTAACAACCGCACAATGAAAACAGTAGTAAGATATGTGCTAACGGATATTCTGTTGCGTCAGTGCGCTTTACAGATGGGCAGTTCAAGAAGGGATTACACGTTAATGCAGCTATTAGTCCAAAGCAAATAGTTACTAATGAGTCGCCATCGATTCCGAAGAGCCTGCCAATCATGTGAATCGACGCTCTCGATCCCGCCCACTTGCTGCCGCTGCACCACAAGAGGCAGACTGACAGAAGTGAACTCTGCAGGAACTCCCTGTGCGATGAGAAGCCCAACCGTCTCATCCGTATTCTCCCAGCTTCTCCCATAAGGAGAGTCCCTCCCTAATTCCCGTTCATTGAAAATCCCCCAGCGCTCCCTCGGTAGATGAGATGGCCTTTTTTTCCTCCAATCAAAGACAGGAAATGAGACGGGTCATACACGTCAAAAAGGCCCAGATACGATCTGACGGGCCTGTCTGTGTCGGGGGAAGGGATGAGGGCGAGGCGGGGTGCAGGTGCAGACGGTGATGTGGGGGGGGGGGGGGGGGGGGGGGGGGGGGTGCCGCTCTAGGCGGGGGGTCCGGTGCCTTGTCCAGACAGACGGTGATTTATGGCCTTTGGCGTGTGACCCTCCCCGCCGCTTCAATGTCACCCTTCAGTTCCTCCTCAGAGATAGCAGCTGCCAATGCGGTGAACATTAGGCTAGCCGCGCGCGCAGTGTGTGTGTTTACGCGTGTGTGTTTTATGTGTGTTTACGTGCGCGCGTGCAGGGTTATAGGTTAAGGCGTCTAGGTGAAGCTACCCTTGTAGAAATCATTTGACACCTGAGCTGCATCCTAAATATGTTGTCTGCCGCAGCCTTGGCATACTAACATGCATTTTGTAGCTATGCTACATGCTAACGGCGGCTTGCCTGTCATGTAAAGTTGCCCGGAGAAGATTAGCTGCTTTATTGTGTATTCCTGTCTGGTTCTGCCCATTGATATCCTGATTGGACTCACTGCTAACCTTCTCTAGAACACAATGAACCTCAATCAGTAATCCTGGCCCATTCATGTTCGCGGCTGCTTTGATGCAGGGCGATTCAGCCAGCCCACATAATAGAAGAGTATTAATCTTGGGACCCGAACGTCGTTTTCGACAGGGCCACCGTCTGAAAAGCGGGTTCAATCAGGGCACATGTACCCCTCACCCACGCCCACGGTGACGAGACATGAACTTCTCCTCCTGCCTCTCTAATTGGTCTGATTTCCCGTACTGTTGGCGCTGCCTACATCACTAAGCTTGCTGTGACACTGCCTAGCGTATCTTTGAAAGGGCTTTGAAAAGGCAAACCTTTGTCTGTGGTTTAATTCAATCCACCTAATCAATCCCGTGAGGCAAGTCACGGGTTCAGATAACAGTGTACCCCTATTACACATTCTGTACAAATAGAAGCAACACGTAGAGAGAGTACAGCGGCAGAAATTAAATGTCGACTTGAATATGCCTCGGAATACAACGGAACACTTATCTGTATTCATGTGTGACAACAATGCGGTTAAAGGATGAAGCCTGTTTTGAGGGCCTGTTTTTTTCTTGACTTCTAAACAGGCTTTCAGTCACTTAGCGTGGAACCGCCCCTGTCTGCCTTCTCACCGCCAAGGTGTCTGTTGCTGCCGCCATTAAAATATTAGAGGAGATAGTTCAGCTCCAGCTCCTCTGACCTCTATAACGCCGCCGCGTTTAATGCGATACGACGTCCGTTGTTAGCAGCTTGTTCCTCTGATCTGGAAGTCTGGGCCTTAAGCCATCGATGATTTACATCAGCATGTTAGGTCTTTCCCTCCGCCCCCCCACCCCCCCCCCCTTTTCCTCACCTATCCTCTGACCTTCCCTGCGCGTCTCCTTTCCTACGTCTCCTCCTTCCTCTTCCTTGCTCTGCTCCCCTCTTAACCCCTGACCTTTCCCCCTCTCCTCTTCCCGACTCCTCCCGGTCTCTCCTCCCTCTCCCCCCCCCCCCCTCCTCCTCCTCCTCCAGAGCTGCAGGTGAGGACCCAGCCCCCTCCTCCATCCCTCGATCAGCCCTGCTCTGGCAGTTCAGCCCCAGCTCTCTCCCTGCGTCAGCTCTCTCTCATCAGCTCGTGTCATCCCGGCGAGGATTTACATCCAGCTGATCTAATCAAAAAGACCCCCCTCCCCTTCCTCACAGATCCTTTGTGCGACGGTCACCACCCACCCCCCTCCACCACACACACACAGCCCCCGCCATGTTAAACTCAGGTGGGGAGTCAGGTGGCTGAGTGGTTAGGGTGCTGGGCTAGTAATCAGAAGGATGCGGGTTGGAATCCTGGCCGTGCCAACATGACGTTGTGGCCTTGGGCACACTTGCCTCAGGGGGGGAATGTCCCTGTACTTGCTGTAAGTCGCTCTGGATGAAAGCATCTGCTAAATGACTAAAATGTGACTCACAATCAATTTCCTGAAGCGTGGGTTGCCGTGCTACACGGCCCAGCGCGACCTCTCGTTTGGTATCAAAATCTGAGAAGTGATTTATGGGATAGAGTGTGAAAACCGTGCGGTAGCATCGCTCGGAACAGAACTTCCGAACCACCCAACGGCCACCCAGCCGTTCTCTCAATCATCTTGCCTTTAATTAATGAGCTAATTAATTAAATTAGGCTCCGGAGCTGATTTATGGTGCGTTTATGGATAAACAGGACCCAGAGGACCCCCACCCCCCCACCCACCCAGCCACTCCCTCACCCCCCCACCAGGCCCCTTGGGGAAAACTGAACAGTCATATTGCATTCATGAATCTCCTCTGTTGATCTTTGATTTTGTGGCGGATGTGTTAGGTGTGCGCCTTTGTCACATGCAAAAACGATAGCTTTGTGCACCTCGCAACACCTCGTTAGTTACCAGCGCGATGATTAGGCTGTTGATTTCATCTCTGGCCTTAACCCAAAGGTTTAATGAAATCTGATAGGCTGGGCTGACAGATGGTTGGGGGGGAACGTCCTGCAGGTTTCAGTCTCTGACCCCGAGCTTGCCTCCTCTACCTCCTCTACCTCCCCGGGTCTGCAGCGAAGGGCACACATGCAG
Source organism: Neosalanx taihuensis (assembly GCA_030340665.1). NCBI lineage: Eukaryota > Metazoa > Chordata > Actinopteri > Osmeriformes > Salangidae > Neosalanx > Neosalanx taihuensis. The sequence continues at coordinate 1,997,269 of CM059311.1, forward strand.
AACAGACCGAAAAATAACTACCGTACACTCTCACACACACACACACACACACACACACACACACACACACACACACACACACACACACACACACACCATGGGCATGCACTTCACTTCTCCTAATGTTAATCAGAGTATATTGCAATCCCTACATCCCCCTGCCTCCCACACACCTACACACACACACACGACACACACACACACACACACACACACACACACACACACACACACACACACAATCTTCTAGATTGGCCATTGTGCCCTGCCGCCTGTGACAGAGGCTCTTCCAGACATCTGTACCAGCCAAGAGGTAATCTCATCACTCAGCTCCGTCCTCACACACTCCGCCCAGCCCTCGCTATCCTCACTGGGCATGGGGGGAGGACACACAAACAGAATGGGAGAAATCAAAATGTGCACGGCATAGATTGTCCTCTGATTCTATTTGCAATCTGTCTGCGCACAGCTGCGCATACGGGTCTGGTGTGTTCGGGGGGCCGGTTCGCCTCGTTCTGGTCCTCAGCAGTAAGACGATGCGACGACCCTGACAGATAACAAACAGCCACGCCACGGGGGGGACGCACGAAGGCAATGCATCTTGGGAATTGATGTGCCAGTCATGCCTACCGACCCCCTCCATTCATCGCCCCCCTCCCCCCGGTCGTTGCTCTTTTTTTCCCCCACAGAATCACTACCATCCACAAATCTCATGTCATTATCGGTATTTACACGTGTGAGCAGACTTTGAATAAGGCCTCGGCACTTTCCGCAAAGACAATGAAAGACTGTGTTGGCTGTGTATGCAGCGCAGAGCACAGCCAAGATCCATCTCACCTTCTTTTTTTCCCCGCACGAGCCCCTGTAGCAGGCTGATACAGAGGCGATGTGACTCGTAGAAACTAGACGACGTCGTCTGCGTACAACTTCACCAGGTCCTGCCGGTTTAAGAAAAAACAATTTATTGACATTTAAAAACAAACGGATGCATGACGGCATAATTATGCATTCGTACATTTCTCTGGTGGTAGTTGATCCGAAATACTTCTCGGAGTGATGTGGCTCAGAGTTGGAATGAGGTCATGGAATGTGGCGAGGAAGCCAATTAAGCGGGCTAATATTAACCGCTAACAGTGGAACAACAGCGGAGTTAATAGCTTCTCTGTTATTCAGCTAATTACCAGCCCACTGCTTCCTCAATGCCCAACAGGGAACCAGCCTCAGGTGCTAGAGTAAAAAAAGAAATCCTAATTGTGTCAACGTTCCCTGTTCTGACACCTGTTCTGCTTCTGGATGGGAACCAGCTTTGCCTAAAATCCCCGCTATTCTTTTTTTTTTTTTTACTCTCCTCCAACTTCAGGTTTTACGCTTCGATCGTCTACCTCTTTTTCAACAGCGCTCGTAAAATGGTGAGAGTACGCCATCACTTACTTAAAGGAGAGGTTACTGTGGCGGAGGTGAATCGTTTGACAGCTTTGTTGGCCGTGTAAACCCCACTGGCACACCCATTGGGCGCTGTGTGGCGGCCATGTTGTTTGTATTTCCAGGGTTGTCAGTGACAGCATTTCTGGGGGTAAATACTCTACCTCTAATGAACTGGCCAGTCTGAATAATACATAGCTGCTGGGCTTTGCCATTTAATTAGACCTCGGTACTTATTGGCTTGATTGTTGTTTATCTGGCCAATGCGTTTGCATTGTCATGTTTGGTGTGATTGTCTAGCAACAAAGGCAGCTCTGTTCAGACTCTTTTAATGAATAGAAGCAATGATCAAGCCTAATGCTCCAGGGTCTTAATTAAAAAAGACAAAATAAACATCCAAATGAGCCACGCGCGGTCGCTGGGGTTTCATAAATGTTTAGAAAAAAGCAGAACCCCCAACAAATCAACGGAATCCCCTTCATACAGTTCGAAACATTCCAGTAACTGAACGGATGAAGGAGTCTAGACCGGTTGGAATTCCTGATACCTGAACAAAGTCTTCTGAATCGAGGTAAAGAAATCGGGATGAAATCGTCTAAATGACCAATGCATTAGAACACATTCTGGATTCAGGAGATGGACCTTGATGAGAAAGGAACAGTTTGAGACCTCATAGAAGACTAACTCTCTCCCCAGGAACAGGAGACGGTGGCTGAGAGGCCAGCATTCGTGGAGTGATAATAAGACAGTTTCTCTCTATGCTGTGACAGGCTCTGGGTCAAAGCTTTGATGATGAGCTACTAGACACGATCAAAGGCCCCAGAGAGGGAAATACGAACCCATACCCCCAGATTGTGGGTACATACCGCTCACAGAAGAGTGAAGAATTAAAAAATCCATCCCGCAGTGAGAAATTATTTAGCAACATGAATCAAGCTTATGTAATGGGGTTGCATTACAGAGCAATTCTAACACAGTCCATCACTGCAGATTGTAGGTCTCTAGTACGCATGGACTTAATGTCCTGTTTTAGATGAGGAAGCACATCATTACCTTTCCCAACTGAAATATCTCCCTCAAAACTCCCTCAAGGAATCGTGTGGCTCAGCGGTTAAGGCGTTGGACTTGTGATCGGAAGGTTGCGAGTTCAACTCCCGGCTGTGGCTACACGACGCTGTGTCCTTGGGCAAGGCACTTCACCCTACTTGCCTCAGGGTGGAGGGGGGGGGGATGTCCCTGTACTTGCTGTAAGTCACTATAAGAGCATCTGCTAAATGACTAAATGTCAATGTAAAATGAGAGACCTTTAA